>JAQGCC010000769.1:0-30469 GCA_034698905.1 Xestoiulus laeticollis
GTGTTTTTGTGTTCTAAATGAGCAACAGATTGTGTTCCAATTTTGTGTTCTAATTTGCCACTTTTGACTTACAGTGTGTATCTATGATACTTTCAATACTCTGCTAGCAAAGTTGCAAAGTGTTATTAAGATATATGTGACGAAGAACTTGATTCTATAAAATGGCGATTTTGCATCACAAATAAATGTTAACTGTATACATTCAAGCTTGCATATCAAACTTACTGCATTACAATTTGACATTCTTACTACATTCGCTAATTTCCAACTATATGAACCCGAAAATAACGTCATTTTAGAAATGGTTCTGACCTCGCTGTATTGAAAGATTTTTCACTCATTTGAAAATAATGACCGAAATGATATCATCTTTGTAAATAATACCCTGATGTTAAGGTTTTGCGAATAGTTACCCGAATTAGAGAGCTGGAGTCAATAAACAGGTGTTTTGCGAAAGGACCTATTGCATACTTGGCAGTTATCTTTCAATCTTCTTTGGTCCTCGGCTTAAATTACGAAGTGAACACTGCAGGAGCGAAAATCCTAAAGGTTGTGGGAATGAGGTGAGGGATCAAAGAATGATGCACTTATTCCGCTGAATGGCACCTGAAATGCCCTGCAGGCCAGGCGAGTTATGTGTCTTCTGGCCGTAATCGATGTAGTCGATGGTCTTCATGAGTTCCTTGAACATGGTGACAATGTGCCAGTTGTACTTAGCCGAACACTCGGTGTAGCCGCACTTCCACTGCTTCTTCACCAGGCTGACGATGTCCCTGCGGTCCCTGGTGGCGCACAGATCGTGCTTGTTACCCACCACAAACACTGGCACGTTGTGCATGTCCCTGCTCTCGAAGATCTGGTCGCGCAGTGTCTTGATGTACTGGAAAGTCTCCATGGCGTTCAGGTCGAACACCAGGATGTAGGCGGTGGCGTTGCGCAGGCCGTAGAAGCGGAAGTCCGTCCATTCGTACAGTGAGTTCACCGGAAAGTACGGGATCACAGGGATGTCGATGATCTTTAATTCGTACAGGTGGTCGTTGATGATCACCGATGGGTAGTACGTCTCCTTCTTGTCCGTAGGGCTGTACTCTTCGGAGAATTCGTTCCATACGAATTGCTTCAAAGGAAAACAATGCAAACGTTTTATGCTTTTGAGTGTTTTCAAATGTTTACTTCAGGGTTACTTCAGTTGAAATGCAAGGTATGTATATAACAACATGTAATTTGTTGCATATTACCATTAAATTCATATATCGAATTGTTATTTTTTAATGAGTGCTGGTGCCATTTCATTACAGAGAAATCTAATTTTCATGCCAATACGAAGTGAAAATTGTTTTCAAATATACTAAATTTACATATATCGAATATAATATTTGTGATGCATGTTGAAGATTGACTCGTTTGAGTACGGCAAACTTAAATTAATTTACAAATGCAACTAAGTATTTTATTAACGCTTTAAATTGTATACTCACCAGGTTCGTTTTACATGTACATGTAGTTTGCCTGTTAACTAGGACGATGCATTTTTTAAATTAAAAGTTGTTTTGATCTATACATGCATCTTATATTAAAAATCTGAAGAATTTTCGAGATATTGTTTATACGTTAACATCATTTAATTCAACTGTAATATCAAGCTCAGCGACGCTTGACAACGAGTTCCATCTGGACTGCTACAAGAAGTCCTCATTGCAGTTGCTTGTTTTTCGATCTCCATTCAACAGATAAAAATTCACCTTTCGTTTTATGCAATTTTAATGACTGAAAAGTTGTTTTCAGTCATCTAAAAATTCAAATTTTTAAATTTTAAGCAGCGTTCCGAGCATCCGCAATCCGAGACGATCAGTTTGAGACCATGGACGGCTAGGCTACACCGGAAGTGGCCAGTGCTTTTACTTAAGGCAACGCCTGTAGTCCGGAAGTGCCATGCAATCATGCTGGACGTCCAGTGCATTGGGGCGTACTTACCTGGATGATGGATGTTTTGCCAACGGCAGAGGCTCCTAGCAGCACCAGCTTGATGAGTTCCATGGAGTCCGGACTGAGGTCGTCGCTGTCAGCGTCCGCAGTGGCAGAGACGGGGGCCGGAGCGCCGCTGACAGCCGCTGCGCTGCTACTCTCGACGTCGACGCCTGCGAAGACCAAGCGCGAATCTCTGGTATCGCTGTGAACGGCATCCACATCTATTAGGAGGGTGGAATTCCGAGGGTAGATTGGGATGGTTGAGAAGAAAGAAAAACAAGAAAAATGAGAAGAAAATCAATAGTGATGTATCCAGAAGTAGCAACGTGTCAAGGCTGAATCGGTTGCAAAAAAATGGGTGCAAACGAAAGCTAAATAGATTAACGGAAGGGAGGCTGCTTTTTCCGAACCTTATGCAAGTGGACGGAAGCTGTTCAATGGTACAACAACTCTGATACAGGGTGGTCGCGCTATCATAGACATCATGATATTCTAAGTTGACGTTCATTTGCGTCATTGCGAGAGTATATTGCATCATGAGAAATGTCCATGCATCCCTGCATGCAAGTCCACAACTGCATCTTACTTATTGCATGTAAACCTGTGAATAGCGCAAACCATTGAGACTTTACCAAAAGTTGTGATGGGCTATTTAGGTTTGCTATATCACGGATGAAGAGTATATATGATGACACCCTAACAATGTACAAATATTGACCTCACCAGACAAGCATTTTATTATTGTTGCTGAACTCCTACTGTGTTGACCTTGTCCACTGTTGCCTTGGAAACCAATGACCGTCTACTTTGAACGCAGACATTATGAAAAGATGGAGACATCATGAATGCGACGTTATGATGAAATTAATCTTTTCATATGGGAGATGTCGATAGCATATTAGGCGAATCCCCAAGAATCAATAACGTGATTGGGGGAGAATGAATTTAGGGAGAAAATCAATATCAGGGTATATTAACTATTGAAATGTGCTGCCGAGATTCGCTTCACTGGGGCATCCAGTTCAGGATTTGAGAAATCTATAATTTTAATTGAAAAAAATACTTGGTATTGAGTGCTGATAACGGATCCTTGAGATGTAAAATTCACTCTCTTGAATGCTTGCGGTCTGATGAAGAACTACCATGACCCAGTTAAAGCGGGAAAAAAATCTATAGAAACCGTTGAAGAAACAGCAAACTAAGAAAGAAAATCGTGTAATAAGAAAACAAATAATTTAACTTCAAACTAAGCAACAAATAGAAAAAACTAAGAAGGATACAAACAAATGAGCGTGCTTACAAACAGCAGCTTTTGTGGGGCATTCTCACTTGAAATAATATCAATTTATAAGTAAAGATTTCTTGAATGGTATAGTCCCCAAAAGGTATTTTAGATCACCAGAGATGATCAATATTTTTCAAGAATCCCATTTGGGGCCAGCAAGAGGCACTTTATCCCTCATTCCACCTTTCCTGTGGGCAATTGAGGTTTTTTTACAATGCATTGATTCTGAGGGCCAATCTACCAATGTTGGCATGTGTGTCTCATGGGATAAGTCAAACTAAGAGCATCATGACCTCAGATTTGTTAGAATCAAATATGCGAATTGAGGTTGCAGTGATGGTGATATCTGCTTGCATGAATTCCCATTTATATTAAAGCATGTTATCCTCAGAGAGAAGCTACATGATTGCTTTAAATTCATTCAAGAAATGTTTGGTTTCTGCGACCAATCCAAAAAACAAATAAATGGTGTTACAGTTAGATAAATTCAAATATTCAGTTTACGTATCCCAAAAGCGTAAAATTAATATTGCTAAGTTTTATCATGGTTTTGATGCACGATATATATTTATATTTTTGGTTTATAATTATAGTACATTGAAATCTGTTAAAAGTGACTACCCAAAAAATTTGAAAATTTGTTCACTGTATACAGGTGGTCACAATACAGAGAACAAAATGTTGGTGACACAGGACTTGTTAATTTGAATCTGTTTTTATAATATAAAATGTGTTGCTGCTTTAATATACATGTAGACTACATTAAGCTTAATTTTATACTTGTACATTTTTAACGAAGCTGTTGGTATTTTAGAAAAATTGTCTTTCCTTTTGAATTTACCCTTCTAATTTGTTTTCAAATTGTTGCCAAATCGTTACCAATCTCAAATTATGACTTGGATAAGGATGTCCATAAATTGCAATGTTTTGTATAACGGTACTGATTGAAGATTTGGAAAATCCATCATAACAATTTCAAGTCGATTGAAGAAAAATTAGGAAATTAAATTATTTTCCTAATTTCTAATTTGAAGTCAAACCAAATTTTAATAAACCCTCGATATATGAAGTATAAGTTCCATAGTTACAAGAAAAATGGTCCATACCGGCAGTTGTTCATATGAGGTACAAAGGCACATCAATATAGTAACTAGATCATTGCTGATCAGGCTCTATACAACGTTTGCATTACAGACCCGTGTAAATTTACATTTTCCACGTCAATTTCAGAGATCTGAAACAAATTGTGAAGATAAAGGCCCCATTTCCAATTTTTTTCCCCCTGATAAACCTAAAGTTCGGAATCAAGACAACTTCTACGGTTACAAGAAGCATTGTCCTATAGGATAGAGGTCAACTTCCATGGTGATTTTATTTATGTTCTATACAGGTTTTCATTGACGATCCACGTTTTGAACTCTCGTTTCCGAAATGCGATGCTCAGACAAGGAAATGTTCGAGTCTCCTAATACCATAATCGAGCAAAATGCAAGTCCATTGCCAGAAGCTCTTCAGAAGCAGATGCGTTTCTAACGCTGACTAAATGAGGCGCTTAACTGCTCTCCCCAAATCGATTTTTCGCCATCCAAGGCTTCGCATCAAAAGCCCTTCCCAATTATTTATCGTATAGCTAAGTGGGTATTGATTAGTCATGCCTCGGGTGAAATTATTCACTGATTCACACAGTGCAGCGCTTTTGGAGCCAGTGCATTTCTATCTCAATTCCGCCATTTAATGCAGCGGCCTAAGTGTATTTTATTGGGTGTTATTAAATTAGGTAGAATAAAAGCCAACATGTGGCATCCGAAACGTCCATAACTCAAATCCCCTGGGAATATGTGCATGGTGGGGTGGGGCAGCCATCAGGAAATCCCTTTACGTTCATATAGTGCCAGAAAACGGTCATCGGATGCATTTTATGTGATCGGATAGGGTTCCCCCCCCGATGTGACAACGAATTTGCAACATGATGTCGAGAAACGGTGCTGCACCCGAAGTGGTCGATGAAAAGCAATCAACTTAAACGTTTTAAACAATTGAAGCTAGCACCAAAATGGCCAGCAGTAAAAGCTCCCTTTTAAGGCTGTAAAACTCAATTTGGCAAAACTCTGTCAGTTTTCACTTAGTTAAATTACCCCTAAACAACCCCGCTCAAATGCCTTCACTCAATAACTTTCCAAATAATTCAAGCGTCCATGTTTAATGGGTTAACACTTTAGGTGCCCATGGGTTTAATGGGTTAACACTTCAAAAAGCTAACGAACCGAAAATGGTTTGTACTCCCTATTGAAGGTGCGGTCATGTGGGACTTTAGAATCTCTGTAACATCACCAATCCTTATTTACTGATTCAATTACTTATTTAATTTGTGTATTTTGTCTTAGTCAGTCGAGCGTTGTTTTCGTCCCTGTCTTTCATCAGTTTTAGTATTTTATGACGACGGTTGATTTTACATCAATGCTAGGACGTTATTTGTCTGCTATTCAAAGCGTCCATGAAACTTCATCACCAACAAATCAATCTTCAATCTTTCGCTTTTCTACGCATCAGTGCTGCCGCCATTGGGACTTTTCTTTATTGCTGCACTGGTGCATTGCTGTAACTGTAAATCATGTCTCACAAAATCTTAAACTAGCAATAGAACACTTGGAAAGTATATATTAAGTATATACAGAGATTAGCTGCATGCCAAAGAAATCTTTTAAAATGTACTTCTGTGAGTCTCATTGCTTCTCCAGAAAAATCAATATTTTTATAATCGATTTGTATCCTAACAAAATTCAGAAGGATAAAAGAATAATCAAGTAATATTAGCAATGGCGTTAAAAATAGAAATCTATGAGCTGCATCAAGTTTACTAGATAATAATATTAAAAGCCATAGAAAGTTTGATTCAAAAATCGTAAAAACTCTATGGGTTACTAAAGCGATGCTAATCATAGTAACCTTATTTTAACATATTGTAATTCAAATAAGGACTTCTGAAATATCTCCTACAGACATTTTAAATTTATTACAATATGCACACAAATGATGAACTTCGTTGAAAAACACATTCACTGTACATGTACATGCATGCAATATTTCCAGGAGTTCGCTTGTTAAACTAATACAGTACATGTAAATATATGTGTACATGCTCACTGACATTGAACTATACAGGTCTAGGTAATTGGTAAATTAAATTTTGTAAGCAAACGTACATGTATATTCTGGCAAACTGCAATTTCTACTTTTGAGTTGTTTTCAAGTTGTTTTTGAAAGTAGTGATTTTAGTAATATATACATTGTTTATTCAATTTGTTCCCGTAAAAAGCTGCGCATGCGTCTTGTCTATAATTTCATTGTCTTTTATGATTAAGAAAAAAACTAATTAATAGCCACAGGATGAGTACGTAGTGATTATAGATCTTAATTTCAATGCTATTTTTAGCGTATATACAAGATAAAGCCTGTATTCAATGAATACGTCTGTATGGGAATATCTATACATGAATGCGTCTCTGAGCATCTGGTATTTTTATATTCGAAACGTGCTTCTATAATTAAAGGCTGAAAACGCGTCATTAATTCGAAACGTGTTTCATCGTGTAGACATTTATCTCGGGGGCATTCAATCCGAAAATGAAGGAAATTGCGATGTCACATCTAATTTCGTAAAGAAAATCCATGCAGCATCCCGTCATGCATCTTGCCTTGCGAGCCAACATGCTTCTTAAAATTGATCAAGGTTCTTTTAGAAAAGTGTTATTGTGTTCTAAAAGACCAACAAAGTGTGTTCCTTTTAAAATTTATACTCATACTGTATTGATTTCTACTCAAAGGTAATTAATGTCAGTACACGTGTGTAACGTACGCCTTAATTTCTACAATGTTATAGCTAATAATAGCCTCACGAAGAACGAGCAGTTAGTTGCATAGTGACCACTTTTCATAAATTGGTTTTAGTGCATATGCTTTACTTCATAATAATTATCTGTATAGTGACCGACAAGGTTGGCTTAGTGGTTATGCTTAGCTCCTTGATTTCGGGAGACCCGGACGGGTTCGAACCCCGGTCGGCTATCCTGGTTGTGGTTTTTCGTGGTTTCCCACAACCTATAGTAATTAATCGCCCATCTATAGGCACATAAAGGCAAATGCCGGGATAGTTCCCCAAAAAGCGGCCACGACCGTATAATCTTCCCATTAAAAATTCTGGCACTTTGCCCCCTGCCACATGGCATAACTACATGCTGACTGCAGGGTAAGAAATTGAATTGAATTGAAGTGACCACCTGTCTATTGTGTTTAATGACCAGGGTGGCAACTTTTCCATTGGCAATGCACGTAGCTAATCAAGTGACCTCTGGTTAACCTCTCCAATTTGTTAACACAATGCATTTTAGCAATATAAATATCAAGTTTGCAAGCTAGAACAAGTAAGAACAGCATCTTAAATCTGTCGACGAAATAAGATGATATGATTCAGCTTCGCAAATTTCAATAAAATTAAGTTGAAATTATTTAGTTGAAAATGTCATAAAATAAATAAACATTATTTTATCTTATTTCGTGGACTTCATAATTTAAGATATTTCGATTTCCAGTGTAAGTCAGCTAAAATATCAATTTTAATGAAAACTAATAGTGGCACTATTTGAAAATTGTCAAAGAAAGTGTGTCAGTTCTGTGATGGCCCGATGGGGGTAGTGTTATATCTCACCATGCAGTATCGACTACCTATAACTGTGTTCTTTTCCATTTATTGTCACGTTTTGATGTGGCCTTTTTATTTCTATAGCAATGTAAACTGATAGAACTGTTTACTGCAGTTGGATTTGTTTTGGAGGAGTGTTTTAATTCTCAAACTTTCTATTTTAGGTGAAGGTAAATGACACGTGGCTGTGGTATCAATGCTCAATAGATCGTTAAATTAAATTCATCGTATAGCTAACGTTTAAAAGCTCTTATTTTAACCGTGAATAAACAAGTGTAATTTTATCAAATTCTGAGCCTTATTGGACCATTAACATCTCGGAAATTGCACGTTTACGTAGTAATTGACCTGGTTTTGAACAAGTAAGTAAAAATCGTTGAACACCGAGATACTATAAAATTGTTAGCCATATCTGCTGACACGTCAAAAGATCCTTGCATGTGAACGTCATGGAGAGTTTAGCAAAATTCCTTTTACCGTTTTATTATACCTTGTATTTATTTGGCATAAATGCTTTCCCAAAGCAATTCCAGCCTAGAAGAATTTACAAGCTATTGCACGCGATTGCTAAGATAATTTATACATTGTTGTTAATAGTTCCTGTATTTTTCATGTTACTAACAGTGTACGGTTTTTTTGAATACAAATTGTATTACTACGGTGTAGAGGATAGACCTACGGGAAGTTTTTTTGGTGATATGGCAAACTGGAAAGCTACCGAATTGTTCGTAATTGTTCCAATTTTTAATTATATTATCAGTAATGCCATCATAAAATGCAATGTAGATCAACTTCGAAATTTATATACTCAATTAGAAAGATATCAGATGGGGTCTAAATTTTGTAAATGGATAAAAAATTTTTTATTCGTTATATTTTCCGTGACGTTCTCTCCAATTTTATTCCTAGTTGTATTACACATCCTATCTTTTTTCGAATGTATATTGCTTCATGTATGTGAAAATGTAATTATAACGATACCAATCAGTGGAATGCTTTTGTTTTTCCAAACTACAAACAGCTTTCCATTTTTTGCAATTGCATTGATGACCTTTGTCATGTTAAGTTTAAGGCAGATTCTCGCAGATGTTCAAAATGAAATTCGTTTGGCAAAGTCGACACTCCGAGGTCATCAGAAACTTAACAAAGCGATGAAAACCTACATCCATATTTCAAAGATATTAAATATAGCAGATACAGCATTTTCAAAACTGCTATTATTTCAAGTATTGCTTCAAAATATCACGTTTGCGTCATTATATGTTTCAACCAAAACTAAAAATGAAGCTTGTGGAAGTAAAGGGTTTAAGACCGCAATGCTTCAAATTCTAGCAGTTAATCCAGGATGTGTTGCAATAGCCTTTGCAATCCCGATGTTCTTGCTTTCAGCTTACTGGTTTAATCAAACGGTAAATATACTAAAGTCTAATTAATTGATCATTTAAGAGGGTATATATGTCGGATATACTCACGCACCTATAACCTACCACCTATAAGCTCGTGAGAGGCTATATTACGTTAAAACATGTTTTTTAAAATAAAAAAAATTAAAAAATATCGCTGATGATAATGATAAAAAAAGGTTTAAAGTTTAAAGGTTAAAGGAATTTGTACCAAATTATTTACTAAATTATCTTTATTAGTACGTGCGTATGTATGTCCGTTTATAAATTACATTAGCTACTCCTGGACGTAAGCAATCACTGCTAACATTAGCGTCTGCATGGTTTGCCCCAAATTTTATGGAAAATTTTGCGAATTTTTGAAAGCGTGGCAAATACACTGTACCTCATTAGCCTTTATTAGCATTCGTTATAAGAAAACGATAATACATGTAACAGTAGAAAGGATCTTAGAGATAAGATGATAGCAAGTTAACAGCTATGGGAATCAAAATACATGTATATATACAGTATTGAAACCATTGAACCTTCTCAAATCCGATCGATAGCTTCAACAACTTTATCAATAGCTTTCAATATATATAACTATATATATATATATATATCTATATATAAACTGTATGCATTGTACATGCACGATCCAATGCGGATTACGTACAACAACAGTAAATGATAGTTTAGACAATCACTAATATTTTTTTTAATTAAATTTCTAGTGCGTCTCATTGCCATCGTATATGAAAAGCCTTCTTCTTAATGAGATCTGCTTCTACCGTACCTTTCCAAGTGAATTATTGATGGTAAATATAATTTATAGTACGTTTTTAACTAGGGCTAGGATAGTTGGCCAAATAGATTTTCGGTATTAGGCGGAGATGTGCTGAAGGGAGACTCATTAATTAAACGGAACTAAATATTTTATTTCGAAAAATCAGCATGATAACATGAACATATCTTTCAACTTCATATTTCAGCAAAGAATTAACCAGTTGACTTTCATAGTAATTACTAAAACATTGGATTCAGAAGCATTCACCTTAGGAGGCTTAGTCGAAATCAAAGACGAGATTTTACTGGAGGCAAGTTTAGTAATGCAAATTGACAAGAATTGACAAATTGATCTTAATATGTGCCTATATTATATTATATGTTTAATTCTAGTTTACGTTGTTCTCCTGGGACTTGTTTAATCTATTTAGCAACCAGGAAATTTCTGCCTTAATGGTGGACGGTTTGACTAACACAGATGCTAGTAGCTGCTTTTATGAATAATATCTTAGTTCACAATTTCAATGCAATCTTAAATGCAGACTATATGATTAGGCTTTTCTAATACACTTGCTTTTATGATGTTTTTTTGGTACAGTGGACTCAATTTATTGCAATTATGAAGAAGTTTATCACAAATTTATTGTTATTGCCATGGAATCAACAAATGGGAAACCATTCATCTTAAGAACTAAAATTTAAAGACAAATGTTTTTCTTTTATTGTTGTTCGCATATTATAATCACTCGGGTTTTGTTATCCAAATATATAGCTAGGAACAAACATGACCACATTAAACGAAGCTCACTTACAAGCTTATTTATTTATGCTACAATTGTATTGCCTGCAATTATGTGTTGGTAATAATGCACAGCTCACTGTTAAGGAATTGCCGTTTGGCACTTGGCAAATTACAATTATTTAAAAAAAAAATATATATCTCTCTACTTGATTTATCTGAATTTACTCGCCTAATTGTGCATATAGACCACACGCTGCAAAGTCGTGATAACACCACATGCTTACCATCTTAGTGGGTACCCTCACTACCCTGCCTTAGGGCTCTTTCAGGGGAAAAAGGGTATGTTCTCCACCCTCCCCCCCCCCCCTTAAGGAGCGAAACGACTTTCACTGAAACAATTTCGATGCCATTACCTCTTCAGAATATTGCCAATGACACTTCCTAAAACCAAACTTGTATATATGACTTTTTGCTGTTTCTTTCCAATCTACCGTATGAATGCTTGCAAACTGGGTTTCCAGCGCAATGCTCTAGACAGGGAATTTCCCTCATGGCGCCTCCAAAGGCAGTGTCGCAGCAGTTGAATTGATTGTGTACTCTCTAAAAGTGTTACAGTACTTCGACCATTGTCCGTCATAGTGCGTCTGTCCATCAACCGCACTTGTGCCAAGAGGATTTTATCGCTGATCAATATTGGCCCACGAGCCATAAAACTCCTTCCGCAAAGATGTTCCCATTTCCGCCCTTCGTGGACTGCCATTGCGGGGCGCAATAGAAGTAGATGTGTTTACACTGGTGCGAACCTATGTGTGGCAACACTGAATGTGGGAGGTTAATCAATACAACCCCACTTAATGGTGGATTTATGGACTCCACGCCTTTGAAGTGTATGAGCATCTTGCCTCAAGCGTCTCTTAAATTTACTGTCGCTTTTTCCATCCAATATATAGTTCAAATTAAAGGAAGCTGTTTCACCAATTTTAAAGATTGAGGCTAATGTGAGAAAACGAAAGCTTGGAGCACAGTTGCATCAGCCCAGCTATAGCCTATTTAAGGGGTACTTGACATTAATGTCACTTAAGTACATGTCAATATGAGACCACCGTGTCCAGTTTCATATATCATATGGGTAAGATTCAGGAATTTTGGTAATGTTTCAATGGCAAGGATACCAAATTGAGATTGGCACATACTAGTCATTAGCAGATTGCATGAAGTGTTAAGTTGTTATGTACCTTAACGCTTTAACAACCATCGACAGTTTTATCATACATAACAAAACTTTGAGCAAGCACGATGCTAGCTTATTTAATAGCCCATGCCAATTCATGCCTTCAATGAAGGCATCAATATCAAAAATCAATTTAACCGTCGATTTAATTGAACTGAACACGACGACAACCTTAGTAAGTGTCCACCAAGTGTTCAATTTACCAGAAAACACCACACGTGCTGAAGTCAAACAACGAATAGCATCTCCTTTCCTGACATATATGATTAAAGTCCAAATTCACTTTACCAATTTAAAATTCATGAACCGTGTGTCGAAACAGTTTAACCCACGCTGAAAAGCTGCGGAAAAAAAACGTTTAAAAAAATCCATATATAGGATCTCGAAGGAGGCGCCCAAGTCACCAAATTCTTAAATGCAAAACCTACAACTTGGTCGCGAAAACGTTGAAACGATCGATAAAAAACGGTGAAAACCCGCATTTGCAGGGCCTTATCGGGTTCGAGATACCATCTTCAAACTATTTTCCTTCAAAAAAATTCATTGGGTAAAAGGGGGAAAAAAAGAGCTACTCAAAATTCAACTTGGGAAAACCCTGGTGATTTTTCACCGAGAGTATAAAAAAAACCGAGAGAAAGGAAAATGCGATAAAAGAACAGATAAACACATAAATAATTTATATCGTTATGAATTCATGAAACAGTCGCCTACTTACACTCTATAAGCGAACGTCGAGAGGGGCTTCGTTAGGCTCCAACAGACGTTAACAAGAGACCGCGGAGGCTTTTTTCTACCCCCAAACTAAATCATCTTCGGAAGTGTTTTCAGCTGGGGAAGGACGCCACCGAGCATCTTAAGCGAGTGTGGTAAGGGCCTGCAGGAACGAGGATGCTGGGGAGATTTGCAGTTGTTATGGTAACGACCAAGCGTCGCTTCTTCACCCACAAGGCGGCAGCACCGACAAGAGACCACTTTTAAAGGGAAGCTGCCCTTTTTAGGTCTATGCAAGGCTTCAAGGTTTCTTGAGAGCAATGTAGAGAGAAGTGGACAAAATGTTAACACTTTATGGTGAGGAAGTACCTTTTGCTGACAATACAGCCTCAATCCTTCTTGCAGAGGATCTCCACTTTATCATTTTCCAGGCTTGTTCTTCAACACTTCACAAGTGCATTGACACGAGCGCCACAGCGTGACAATAATGAAGAAGAACATCCCGTGTTGCCAACTTTTGTGCCTAATATATAGACCAAGTTGTACAGCAAACCAGAAGATTGTTCTACGTATAACAGATCAAGGGGATCCAAACTGATGGCGCCCCAGGACAGGTGCCAAAATGTAGGCATTGATGTACTATACAGAGAGCCATTTGGCCAGCCTTAAAGCACTCAGTACGACAGTATAATGAAAATATCATAATCAGTAACTGAAGTTGTTTTCAATGTAGCCAACAAAACCACATTCTACATCTCTACATTTAAAAATAATCATTACAATTTTAAGAAATATCTTTTTAAGGTATTATCCTTATATAAAATATAAAGAAATATAAGAAATAAAAGAATATAAAGAAAATTCAACAATTATTCCATTATACTTGCAATAAACGAATTTTAATTATACAGCTCAAACTTTTATTATTTCCAGCACATCTTTGTGTAGGAAATAATAAAGTTTGGGCTGTATAACTAAATTTCGCCGAAAATTTGTTTATTATCATATATCAACCACTTTAAGATGGAACACATCAAATTATATATAACTTGCAATACATTGATTTTAAAGCTACCTTATTTACTCGCGTATGGTCTTCTAGATATAGTGTCTTGGTGTCATGCTTACTTTTTTAATTATAAATAAAACTTCAAAAGCTTATAAAAATGATATAACCGCAGACGAACTATTTCAGAATATAACATTACCTTCCTGACTTCAGCAGCATTTTAAGGGGAAGCTACCAAAAAGATCCACCATTTAAAAACTAAATGGTGTGAAGAAATTATGACAACAGCTAACAAGAAACTGACAAGAATCACTTTTTAAAACAGAACTTTCAAATATTTAAGCTCTCATGAACAACCGTCTCCTTTTAAAGATTAAATAAAGAGCCTCAAAATAGCATGGTGATTATTAATAATCACTTGTGCAATTCTACATGTTTGAAAAAGTGAGGAATATTTTTTATAAAAGTTTTAATGTTGAGAAACTATTCCGATAATCAAAACATCCCACTTCAGACAATATGTTCTAAAAGACCTAGCTAATACATGCTAAAACATATATGATTCAACAGCCTCAAATCGCTATAACATCTCATTGGAATTAACGCCCTGGGTCCTTCTATAGTCAACATCTGCCTACGTTATCAACAAATTTGCCACGTTGATCAAACTCCTCCAACAACCTCATGCACATCGCCTCTGGAGACTGGAAATCATATTTCTTTAGAAAGGAGCAACCTTTACAAAATCTTGAAAAGCTATAGTACAGATTCCAAAGATGGCGCCTGCTGTGACGGCGCCGCAGAGGCCCCAACCCCCCCCTCCCCCCTCCCTGCCCTACCCCCGGGGCCGTCGTAAATCACAATCGTCAGCGAAAATCCCATTAGGACGCCTTTGATCGGTTGAAAAAAAAACGCAATCTTGTTGGTGCCAATATTTGTCAACATTGTCATTTCCATATTGAATTTCCACTCGACTCGGGAGCCAGACACAATGCCAGCAGCCATAAACTTGGATATCAGTTCCAGCACCATATCAGCTAGGTCCCTCCACCGTGTGTCAGCCATATATATCCCTCCATTCAATTTCGATTCCTTTTGAAACGCTCTATTCCTCATCATCGCCATCTTTAAAGATTTCTCTCCCATTCCTCGCCCCATTCCTTTGCCAGCGATGATAAACAAACTTTGAAATATGGGGGGCCTCGGGGAGCCCACTATCGTTGCTGTGCAGCCGTGGGGTTCAATCCACGGCTTTTCAAAAGCTCATATTTCAGCCCACTTTCTTCACGGTTAAGCTCACTATCTGCAAGGTATAGGCATGCGAGTTGTGCCTATTAAGTCATAGGCGGAAGACTCACTCTTTTGGCATGGTTATTAGTCCTCAGAGACTTTACCGGAAATTGCGTTTCGATCTGGACTCACACAGGACAAGTTGTGATAAGACAGCACCTGCGAGCGCCATTTCCAGATAGTTGAACATCACTTTAGTAGTAGGGTCCAGAGTTTGCGACAGTCTTGGACGGGGTTTCCACTTCTGCTTTCGAACAACTCAGTATCTAGCAATGTGTCACATTTATAGATAGTTTAACACTACATTGGCAAGGTCCACAATCTGCGACTGTACTGGGAGGCTTAACAGGTTCGATTTTGATCGATTCTAGCTAATATGCTATATCGCATTGGCAGGGTCCAGAATCTGTGACTGTTTGGAGAGGCTTAACAATTCCATTTTGGAACAATTAACTTTTGCTAATCTTAGCTAACCAAAAGAAAGGTGTTTGTGACACCGAATAAAGGTGTTATAAACTGTCAAAGTATAACATCTATTTTGCATACTAATGTGTTTTAGAGCACCTTTAATTTGGCACCAAAAAAAATGCTCATGAAATCCTTGTTTAATAGAATGTGCTAATTATATATAGTCATATATTCAAGAAAGAACCTTTCTTGGATCAAAATATATACCATTTAATTGGTAACTTTAAATTCCGAAATGCATTTAGGCATTTCAGAACATTTACAGGTACTGTGACATGGTATATAGACATGTTTCTAAAACGAAAATAATTGCTGACCTCCTCAAAACAAAAAACATAATTACAAGCTATGAATTTGTAATTGAGTTTCAGTACATTTTTGAGAGAGAAAATGTGTGACATACGAATGCCATACACGAGGATTTATGAAACCAGATACGTCTTCAACAACCAAATACAAATTTATCACGATGGAGTAATATATAAACTACCAGAATGTCTTGGTTCAAAATCTTGTACACGCTCAAGTGCAATCCGTAAGGATTTACTGCTTTTTTTTAAAAAATCTAATCGGAGGAATTTTCATAATCATCATCAACGCCATCCTGAAGTTTTGTGAAATGGAAATCATCATTCGTCTTGCTGCAGCATCTGTTTCACGAAGGCGCCATATTCGACCCTACCAGAGGGAGTGATCAATTTAATTAGAAATGCCTGCGATTCATCGCTTTCATCCAACCCAGACCAATTCTCATTAGAAATCTTCACAATTTCAAAGTTTTGATGGCAAATGCATGGATTTACACTGCGAAGCAAATTGAAAAGAAGGGAGGGAGACGGACAAAAAAAGAAATATTTCAAACAAGAAATAATTGATGATAGTGAGGGAAAAAATCAATGCAGTTAAATCATAAAAGAACGCCATACTTAGGCAGCTCCTTCTTGCTCTCAAAATTGCGTGAAGAGATGATAGAGCAGGTCGGAAATCCGTGCACTTTATCCAACCTCTTTTCAAAGACTGGCAATTTAATCATTATTTTTCCATTAAATTAAAAGGCAAGCTGCTGTACTTTCAAAGAGTTTTAGAATAAGTGACAATAGCAGTTTTTTAAAGCAGCTTAAATGCTTGCGTTTTGTCCTGCTGCATATTATGCTAACGGTGCATGCAGTGTATTATCTGTCAACTTCAATAGATTGAAAACATTTTTTTAAAATTCTTATAAACTTGAAGAAAAGCATATTTATTTAGCCAAAGCATGGCTTATTAAAAATTTGTTAAAAATGTAACACGCAGTTACTCTCGATTCATTGACCTTTAGCACCAGTTCTAAGTTTTACAAATACATGTAGTTATTGAGTAACAGTTTCAGTGTCAAGCTTCAATTTCTGGGGGCAGTTAACTAACAGAGATTATTTTTCTAGAAGAGCACGTGCATTTCGTCAACCAATTTAAATATATATCTCGAAGTTTAATGTCAAATATAAAGCTGCGATTATTTTGTAAAACTTCGGTTTTTTTCTTTAAAACTTGAGTCCTAAACTTCTAAAAGCTTTTCTTCATTTTTTTCTAGCAAAACACAGCTATTCACATTAGTAGAAAGACGGTGGATCTCAGCAATGCTACAAGCTTAATCCTGTTTTTGCATTAAGTTCTATGAAGGTTACATGGATCGATATAATGTGTTGAGTTTCTGCTTAACAACAACCGCCCCCTAGCTGTTTGGCCGTTGGTCAACTCGAAATAGTCGGATTGCAACATGCTCCTAAGTGTTGACCCTTGCTTAACGCAGCATGAAAAGCATTCATGGGAGAAGTTATCCATGGGATGTCATTGATGCTGAAAACGAATTGATGGGAAAAGCTGGTTGGAAGTGGACAAAAATCGCTGAATCCATAGCGAGAAACGAGCACATTTTGCTCGAAATTACAGGGAAGGTTTTTATGAATCCACTATACTGACAAACGGCAACACTGCTAACAACCTAAAATGATACGCTTCGACTGCATTGTACTTGTGCACAAATAGGATTACAGTGGCAAAGAATCAATGGTCATACGATGTCCAAACAGGATTAATATATCATAAGAAGATTAGAAGCTACGAAGACCCCCGCCATAAAATGTTAGTACGACCGGCATGAATGGTTGTTACAATTAATTGGATCCCTTGTTAATGTTGTCAGAAGATAAATTAATATCTGCCATGGTTATATTAATGTTCCGGTACTCATAAAGTGAATTTATTCCCAATTATATCTAGTTATTTTTTATAAAATTCATACATTCGGAAGTATACTCAAAGTAATAACAAAGATGATAATAGTTAATACGTGCCATTAGTGTTATTGGGAAGGAAAATAGATATCAGCAATATTTTTTCATCGGCTTGTTATTGATTTTTCAATACAAGTTTTCAGTTTTCTTTCCCTAACCCTATTTTTCCCAAAGGGCTCCGTCAGTTTTATTGCTCGAATTTCCATAAAGGGTATTATTGAAAACTTGACCTGGACAGAACCGGTTAGTTGAAACATCCTATGGAAATGTATACGACTTATTTCCAAACCGCTCTTTAAATCCCGAATCGCTCTTTAGCGAACATTTGCCACAACAAAAGACGTTCCTAAATACCCTTAATGGATCCAAAACGCTACCAGAATGCAGTTACAAACAACGAGTACTTGCATCTCCTAAATGCTATAAAAGAAAACTGCCTAAGCAGTCAACAGTGATTGCCCCCCGTCAAGGGGAAGCTTACTCGCTGTAGCAACAATCCCCCATTGAATCCAATTAAAAAGCTGATTTAAGATGATTACTCTAAGCCTCCCTTGTCATTTATCAGGTTGAAGTGCTGGCCGACTACAAAAAAAAATCCCCGCTAGGATTAATTAAAACCTGAAGCAGATGAAGAGCAACAAGAAAAAAAAAAGCCAGAATCTCCAGAGGATTTGGTCCTCCTCTTTCAATTACCATCCATTTCTTGTACATGCCATTGTTCACCATCCGCTTTTTACGTCAATGCTTCTTCCACTTCCTCCCATAAGGTTCCGTTGCAAATCCCCGGTCCCTAGATCCTAGGGCCACCTGGGACCCACCTGAAAATTGCCTCTTCAAACTGTATACCAAAAACCAAGATCACCCGTTAGAACACTACGTCAAAACACAATAGGTGTAGCTTCCCTTACCCTCGTGTTGGAGTAGATACAACTTAGAAGGGGGTCCATTACTTAGAATTCCTAGAGTTAGTCGTAACCAGCTCTATTCTGACATGGAACATAGTGTTATGAATCCCCGGGGGCCGTTGGGGGAACCAAACAGGATGAAAAGGCGGTTTGGGTGAGAAAGACACAATGGAACGGGGATCCGTGAAAAGATCCTGTTTCCATCAGATCCGTTGTCCGGTAAATGAAGTACGAAGGAATAAAAATCCATCGATGAAAATGCTTGTTTGGGGTTAGAGGGGTTGCAGCGAAGGCCATTCCTATAGACAACCCATAAAATCCCCTCACAGGCATAGGGCATTGTTACAAAATATACATTCTCGTGAGGCCTGTTTGCGCTGCAAACAATGCATGCTTTCAAGCCGCTGACATGTTTCTTTCAATGTAGGTGCATTGTTTTGTTGCTGGATGACAACGGCTGACACGTGACATCCAGGTCAATTCTATACTATTTCACGAGGAATTTGGAAGTGAAAACAGGAAACCCCTTCAGAAATACGGTGGTTATTCAGGGGAATATATGAAATGCTACGAAGGAAGGAACTATTCAAAATGATGGATTTTACGATATTTTTATATTTTGAAATGTTATCATAGAGCATATACAGCCCTGAAACTACGGGATCTTAAAATTGGGTCAAAGGATTTCTAGTAAACAAAATGAAATTCAGGTTTTTCAACATTTGTAAATGCAAGTAACAATTCACATTAACAGCACAAAATTAAACATTTTAAACCACATGTAACAGTGATATAGATTTTAAAAAATCAAAATTATATTTTGTACCTAATATACTTAAAGATTTGACGACAAGTTACTTTAGCATACATATAAAAATGTCGCCATTTAATATACTGAATAAGAACACACAACTTTATTTTCCGTTTAAAATCCTACTGTATATCAAAATGTCTTATAACATGAGAAACCTAATGCTTTTACAGCCAATTTTGGTTAAATTCTCAGTGACGGAGGCTGAGAGGAGCCAATTTCCTGTTTGACCGACACAAAACAACATGTCTATCTACTCAGGATGCATGTGAAATTAAAGCTAATAGATGAACAACCACTACAAGGTAATCATTGACGACAAAATTCAGAATATCACAAGCTCGGCCAGCCCACTCAAGCCTCCGTCTACAAAGCAAAGACCTATATCTTAGCGTGGCTATAGTAAGTATCCCCCCCCCCCCTACTTTGAGACTACCTAATCGGTCCTTAAAATTTTTTCAATGTACTGGATAATAAAATTATCCACACTCGAATTTTTTGAACTTTCTAAAAAGGACAAATGTGCAGAAAATCCACAAGTAACAGCTCCTTCATACGTTTCTCAATATTTCAAAAAGTGAAATCGACAGCTTCGTGCACGATATATACACATCAAATCCTAAAAGCATTTTCTATTCGTGTTAAATCGAACGTAACCTAACCTACACCAAGATGTTTGTTTGCTAGATCAAAACAAGTTATTTTCCCACACAAATATCCTTACAAAACTAGCATAGACAACGAAAATACACTACTGAAAAAGAATCAGTCAAGGTTGGATCATAACCTCTGACCTTTGCTTGCTCGTTACCATCGATATTTTTTTCAGCAAACATTTTTTTTATCTTATATACATCCTTGAGAATATCATCAGGCTTGTTTCACCACATCTTCAGTTATTGAATGGTTGGCATGATAAATGTGTGAGTATAACAATCAAGTTTTCCTGTTTATTTTTTTTCGCTAGATGTTTGATTAATATTACTCAGCCTCCAGGTAATTCGATTAAGGTGGTATACTGCAATCTATTAATTTGTAATCAATATATGACAAACACTTCGACAGGAATAACACGTAGAAGCCAAAATTATTTTTTGAAAATGAGTGAAAAAATCATCAGCAATAGGTTACTGATATGTAAATTCATAATATGGCCGGTTAATCCAACCAACTTAAATTCTCATTATCCGAAAATCCTTCATAGAAGCTAAGTTACATGTTTGTTTTATAACAACCATACGGAAATGTACATGTATTAGTACATCCTTGGAAATTGAGTAGTTTTACAAAAAATAATTTAAGAAAATTTAATTTACTAAGCAAATTGGCTACATCTACAATTGTTTGCATGTTTAGAAGCTTAGCATATGCATTTAACTCTCCTCTAATACATTAACGATTTAATGCATTCAGTTACAATATCATTGATTTACAATCAAAAAGATGCTATTCAAAAAATTACTATTAAAGAAAACATTACTCACCAAGAATTTTGTGTAAGAAAAATGCAAAAACTAGCTGTCAGTTTTCATTTACGTAAATTTACGGTAAATATGGTAGAAGGGGAAATCCCCATTTAATTAGATGCATAGATTGACATTAGTGAGAACTATATAAAAGAAAGTATGAATATGGAAAATTTGAATTTTCCTGATGTTTTCAAAGTAAATCACTTTTCTCTCCATTTTTCCTTAGAATTCTATGTTTTCTAGGTCATATGGTAACCCTGTATTAGAAACACGGCACCTGAAGTCACACTGTGTTCATCAGCCAGGTGTTACTCATTAAATTAGCAATTCAATATGCTTCGTTAATTCCATCGTGTTTTATTAAAAAAATAAAAAAACAGAAAAGCATCTAATGCATATTAGATGTGCATTTCTTCATACGTCGCAATTGCACGATTTTAAAGTCGGAAACATTTCCGCTACAATTTTTCATTTAAAATATAAAAAAAGCAATCAAAACAAGTTTTACAAAAAAAGAAGAAGCGTGAACAGTGTTTGCAGAGTGCTAAACACAACTCACGATTACATTGACTAGAATAGAGTGAGAAGAAACTGCTCCGGTTCCAGGCTTAACGTTTCATTTGGGATTTTCGCGAATTGATTCGTTTCAAAAAACAAACGGCATTTCTCCCACGGATTGCCACCCAAAGGCAAAAAGCGCCCAATCCGAACTAACACGCTGCCACAAACATTTATTTGCACATTGGGAATGCTGTCAGAACATTCAGCTTCTTTAATACATGGGAAACCGTTAGTTATAGGCCAGCATTCACATCCCCAGAAGAAAAGAGCAGCACATTGTTTTAACAGCGTCTGGCCTAGCCACCTAATTTAATTATGGCCACCAATGGCGCTGCTGATAACGAGGCTATGAATGCTGATTTCTACTCTCCTCGGGGCATCATTCTGGTTTCTCAAAATTGCGATACGGAATAAGGAAAAGACCAAGAAAGGGCGATACATAATTATCTCTTAGTAAACGTACTGCAAATTTGAACATACATTATCAGAAATTGCTGCCCCTTAGAAAACTGTGGGGGCAATCACTGCAAGATTATATTTTATACATGTACATGTTCCAGGAAAAAAGGATGGAAAACTTTGCAAAAAAAATTGCAATTATTTAATTAAGAAGAGCACCACTGAGTTTATGTATTTAAATATTAGGACAAGAAAGAATAATAAAATATTATTCAAAAATAAAAGTAAAAAATAAATTTGGTTTATTTTTAAACGACCTGAAAATCTATTTACAATTGCCATGTGAACTACTATGATAAAAAATGTTCATTCAGAAAAGTGTCGGATTACTGAATGTTACGGATTATCGCAGGGTCGGATTACAAAGGCTGTGCTGTATCCAAAAATTAATATTTTTTAATGTAAAAATTTACAATTAATAACTTCTTGCAATTCTAAAAGATTAGGTTGTTACAATTAAAAGATATCTCTCCTTTATGATTGCACGTCCTATGTAATATATTGTAATGTGGCAATCACTACTAACACGCGTGTTATGCACGTTAGCAATTTCAGGGATTAATCCAAATACAATTTATATATCAGCTCATCATGGACATTGGATTGCAATTCTGTTAATTAATGCCTAACATTATGAACTGATTACACATTATTCATTATTTTACATTAATTCATAATTAGGAACTCATATACATGAGCGTCAAAATGGCGGCTCATGCAATTGTTACTTGATCTTAACAATTTACTTAAGATGACGTATTACATAATCGAATTTGAAATTATCACTGCAGGCTTAAAAAAACTAAGCACAAAACATGGATGATTAATTACAGCCTTAATTAAATGCAATTTGCAAAAACCGTCGATATAGGCCAGACAATTTTAATTGAATTGCATCAAATCCATAATTCCATTTAGTGGTTATAAAATTTACCATTTTTTTAAATATTCGCTATCGTTAATGCTCGAGGAGTTTTGGTGCATGATTACACCATAAGATTCAAACATTTGATACAAGGAAAAAGCACCTACCGATTATGGCCTTTTGGGATATGTTAAGTAGAATAAGCTAATAAATACATAACTTAAATCAATATTTGCTATCTGCAAATGCTAAGTTTTAAGACGCTGCTGTTGCTGCATGCCTTATAATATTCAAAACAGTTTCCTGCTCCGTGAAAAAAAGCTACTTTAATTATACTGCTTTACACCAAAACTTTTGCTTAATTATACAGAAAAAAAAAACCGTACATCTAATGACGTACCATATCCCAAAACTACCAAGCTTTTTATCGCCATTTTTCCCTACATCAATTAGGCTCCATTTGCATAGACCAGACTCATTTCAACTTACTGCAGCTATTGCAGTTATTGCTCAACATTTCCATGCTAAATTTTAATTTGGCCAAATCCCTCGACTCCCATATTTTTGGTGAATAGATCGCATTTCGGCGAAAAGCAAGCCATGGTGAATACCAGCGGAATCTGGTTTCGTGCTGAAGTGAAAAGGCCCGCTTATTAATCAGCAATCTGATCAGGCCTAATCTCGAAAACACCTCTTTGGATAATGAGGAAGAAGAACTAATCAAGAAAATCTAACTTTAAATATTACTTTGATTATAATAAGGCCTATCAAGATGGCAAGATCTACATGGGCTAGGTTTAGTCCAACTATATATAGGAAGCTATAGCACGATTTAAAAGCTAAGCAATTTGGTGATATAATGTGCTTTTACACGTGTTTGCAACTTTTAGTTGTCGACACTAGACATTTAGCAGCGTATCGTATAACGATAAGTTATTCGATGCACGGGAATCGTACACGATCGCCTAACAAATATTGGCAGACTATTCGGTCCAAAATTATAACGGCTATATTAAATTCTAGGAGAAAATAGGTAACCTGCACATATTACCAGTGAATTAACAGAAAAATAACCCTCCATATATGTAAATCTAGGCCACTATTGGATCACCTAGCTGAAAATGATCTCAATTCACTAGATATTTTGCACACATGACCATGTAAAAGTTTCTGACCTCTGCAATTCCAAAATACGAAAGTTCATTTTTACGTTCCTATCTATAGTTATATGTATGTTATATGAATATTAATGTTATTATATGCATGTTTTATTTTTCATTAATTCGGGCACAACGAACTTCGGATATAACGATCTGATTTCTTGTGTTGCTCGAATATACGTTATAAGCGAATTCCATTGTATTATGTTCAAGTGATGGTTGTGACGGATAAAACTCTCCATATTATGGAGTCTGCTGGTAATCTAAAAATGCCAATCATAACTAGACCAGCAAGGACAAACAAACGCGAGAATACTCGTTCTAAAAGCTCGCGACAATATAGCTGAATAAAAATCATTTTGATGCGAAAATATCCTTTGTGTGGACCCTTTCTTCAGTTAAACATGCTAATACCTATTTGCTCAGCTTTCGCGATAAGCAATGTCTATATACGATGATGTAGAGGCGGCCTCACCGAATGTCACCGAATTGTGAAAGTTACGAGGTTCGAAGGAAATGGAGATTCGCCATTGAGATACAGCATCGCCTTCAGAGCATTTTTCAAAGATTTCAAACGATTATTGCATCGAACTTCGAAGTTTTCTATTCACCAGCGAGCCTTAATGCGGTTCCTTTGTGATGGCTTTTTGTTAGGAAAAAAAGGCTGGCAAAAAACTAAGTAAAGTAATGCATCTTGGTATGAATTTATGTCACCGGAGTAAGCCTAATGGATTTCCGTACTCAATTTACTTCCAACAGAAGCGACGCCCGAGTGAACAGCTAAAATATTAAGCACCTAGTATGAAAAAAAGACCATGAAAAACGCCTCCAAAATTTACACGTAAACAGGGCGAAAAATACTGAACGAAATATTGGAGGAATATACTTGGATAAGTATACATGTTTTCGACCAAGAACTGAGAGTACTGCAAATTGTTTTCTCTAGGCATAATTATTCCAAATAAGCATGCACATTTTGTTAAGGTAAGTTTATATCAGGTGAAATTTAGGCTTGTTAGGACACGTTTTCTATAGAAGTTTTCCAGGGCATGTTCATCAATAAAACAATGAGTCTGTTCACTGGAGAACATACTAGCTAAAACACCCAGGTTAAAAACTTAAATTTGTATACACAGTTGATCCCTACCCCCTGTCGACACGGTGTACATTCCATGTTTACCCCTCCTTTACCCCCCTTCCCACCACCTCATCCATGCATAGTCTGGCAAACCCCTAGCTCTCCCCTATTCGAACCACCAGTAAAACCATTAATTTTACAGTTATTCATTAATCATTAATCATGCAGTTTACATGGGAAATAATTTTAATATTTAATTTACTAACCTTTCTAGCATTTCGTTATTTAGTTTTACATTCAACAATTACATTGCATTACAAAATTTAAACGACTTCTTTGATATTTATTAAATTTAACATACAAATTATAAAATCGAGCTCGACGTTTCTTAAAAATTATATATATTCATGCATTTCGGCAAAGATGGTTTTGTCCTATTTTTTTAATTTTTTTTTATAAAAAATAATAGGATATTAAAAATGTTATAAAAATATGAGATCGTAAGTAGCAGATGAGTCGTTGCAAATGGGGTGAAATAAATGTGGATGGGTAATTTCATCCGTTAAGGGCATCATGAGCTGGGTACAAAATCACTGATGGCAATATAATACGAAAATGCATCGTGTTCACTAGTACTTGTAAGCTGTTCGAACTAACAATTTGTGTCACCACATAAAAGCAACATAAATTTGCAACAGTGCATAAGTGCTGCAGTCACCGGTGGACGAAAGTACAACGTTAGCGATCCGTCAGTCGTCGCATCATCCGCGCGAATGCGCGTGAATCCCGCGAGATTTACTTAACATATAACGAATAAGTTAGTCACAGTGAGTTGCATTTCGGGGCAAAGAAAGGGCACGATGGGGATGTGGGCGTTTTGTACAACAGAATTCGCAAGTTAGCGATGTGGAAGGATTCGCAAAAGGGCGAAAAGCGGGCCATTGCCAAATGAAGTTAAAGAAAGCTTAGCAGCGACACCGAGAAGGACGTGAATACATTTGCGAATGGACAGGCGTCAGTCTCGAAGCACAAAAAACGATATTGGAAAAAACTAAGTCTGTCCAAAAATCTCTCTAACTGAAAAGCTTCTATTTATTTTGGAAAATCCTTAGAAAATGTCACAAAGTCGCTATGCAGAGACGGATCCGATTCTAAAAATGTGCACAGTCAACGGTTTCGCAGTTTTTGGTTGAAGGGCCTCTACTAAATCCACTCACTTTTATCAAACAGTCGTGTTGAGATTGTCCTTTGGCAAATGGCTGCTTTGTTAGAATCTTGGGAAGATATGGATCCTTTTGTGTTTTTAACAAACTCTGAAGACACGAAATCAGTTTCTAATTTATACCATTATTTTGGTTTTGATAAATGCTTTACAAAAATCGTTTCTTTGCAAATTTTGTTTTCTGAATACGCTCGTATTATATTTGCAAAATTCGATTGTCGGGAAATTTACAAAAAAAATGATTTTTGTAGATACTTTCTGTAGATTCTTTTTCAGAAGTTACTTGCATGTTTTTTGTATAAAATTTATGTACCTGGCGATATAAATGTATAAAATGAATAAATGTAACGAATATATAAATATCATAATGTTTGCTGCTTCAAATATCTAGCTCTATAATCCGCATGCATTTCAAAATAAATATTTTAAAGAAATGCACGTTTCCATGGCAGACATTTTCAGATAAAAAAGCAAGTATAAGAATCTTATTTATTATTTCTATATTTCTGAAATATTTAGATATTTGTAATTAACGTAAATATGAAAACTTGATTGATGACTATCAAATTGTTGGCAATCAGTGCTTACCCTTGTGCTATGCGTGTTTGCCAACCTGAAATATGCTGTATTGTCTGTTTCATGACAATATAAAAAGGGTTTGCCCAAACCTGGAAAACCTGAAAATTTCACTGACATGGACTTGTAATAGAAGAATGATTTGTTTTGAAAGTCACTAAATTAAAGGATACTATTTAAGCAAATATTTATTTTAAAAAATCAAGAGACGTTCTCAATCAACCAGGCATCTATGGACGTTCACGAATAAATGATAGCATATACATTGGAAATGAATTAGCCTACATAATATCAAGATAGTACATGTATATTTCTGAATTTCTATAACAGCTATGATATGTGAACTTTCCATAACAATCTGTTTTCGGGTAATATTAGTGTAAAACTATCCATATCATGTGACTGGAGCTTGCCTGTAACAAAAATGGTATCAAGATGAAGTGCTATAAAATATACACATAATATTGTTGGAAAATGAGGTTTTCTATGCCAAATCCCAGAATGCTCTAAATCCCAACAAAAAATTGCTTTCTTTTGCTGAAGGAGAGTAAAAAGGCTCTTATGCCACGACTGTTTCCAATTAAAACTTCCTCGATTAATTTTAATCTCGATCCATCAACCATCCTCCATATTCCATTCCCAGGTTTTGCTCTAGACTCTTGCAAACGATTCTTTACGAGATTATCCAGAGCCTGACAAATGTCACTCGTGTAATTGTTTGATAGACAAAAAGAGCAAAAGACGTTGCTTTTAGGAGGACGAAATTAAGGCATCCGAGAAACAGAAACCAGATAAAATTGATGTCACTTCTTATTAGCGCCATAAGGCTACAAGGTCTTAAAAACGAGCGTAAAAAAGCACGTCTTTGTTTCGCTCTGGATGAATCGGAATTCTGCTAGCAAAGTGCTAAAACTGCTAAAGGGTATCTAAGCTCAATGCCGCCATATGATGAAAGCTCAACGTCTACCGTATTAATAAACTTGGGTCCAGTAATAAGCTAAAATGTGGTTAGAGCTACGGGGGTCAATTAGAAGACCAGCTTTCATTGGTTGTTTGTATCTGCAATCCTCATCGTGTAAACACGGCCACCCTTGGTGCTGTTCAATTTGCAGACCACCCTGGGGGATCTACGGCACTTCATTTTCCATGAATTTCAATGAAGGAATTAGAAGATTTGCCTAAAAACCGCGATAGGAAACTGGAATACTAAGTTTAAGAATCGCACTATGAATTCTAATGGACTTGTGCTTGCTGATGGAAATTTGTTCTAAGTATGTCTCAAGAAACATTTATCCCAAGAAAAAAAATTAACTGAAACATATACATGTATATTTTTACGCCATTAATACATGTATAAGCATGTATTTGAAGATTTGAGATCGATTCATTAATGCAAAATGTGCATTAAACTTATAATTACTGTCATGGTCGAAACTATATTACGGTACATTAATTTCAACTATTAAATTAGTAAATTGGTAATATGTGAATACACTGTACATGCGCAGCTAGTGAATGATTAACCTTAATTCTCTCGGTCCTTAAGTTCAATTTGCTAAGATTCATCATATGGTCTTATTTCGTAGACAGTTTTTAAGATGCTAATTTTCATTTGTAGTGTAAGTGTTAGAAAGGCGGTTGGAAAGATATCTTTAAAAATGTGATGTTCAACTAGAGCATTTTTATGAAAATGTACGATTTCATAACTGTAGCATATATTCTAGTAACATAAAACAGCGAATGACGTTGAAATGATGACCCCTGGCCTTGCATACCAAACTTGTTTAAGAATTTAAGCAGTGCTTTTATCAAACATTTCAACTGCATGACATATAAGCAAAGTTATGCGTAACAACGGATAATAAAAATGAAACTCATTTTGACTTGAAGCAAAAACTCAACTGAAATACTGATGGACAGTGAAAGCAATATAACAAGCACAATAAAAGTAATATAAAATAAGTAATAAGAAAAAGCAATAACAATAAGAAAAACTATAACAAAGCATTTATAAGGCTCCACAGTGACAAAAGGGCAACATTTCCTAGGTTTCTATAGTCCTGCTTTTATTTCGACTTAAAATAAAACGAGCAACTTCACAACTTATCAAGATCCCATTCAGTATTTAGCCATTTAGTTATACCTTAGTACATTGAAAAGTCCCTGTGCAGATTTAAATTGTAATAGCTTATTTATATGATAAAATTGTTATGTGGCTATCAATAGATGCCTGATTTAGTGAAGTTTACCCGTGTTTTAAGAGTTATGCGTACGTTTTATTGTAATATAGTAAAACATTAAACTCGATTATAATCGTATCTTGGTTTGCATACTTATTATTGACAATAGATGTATACATCTATTGTATATATATGTAAAACTATAAAAAAATGGCACACATTTTTATTGATTGTATCAAGTATGGACATCAAATCTAGTGACAATTCCAGGTTTTCCAAGGTTTGGACAAATCCTTTATAAATAGTGTCATGAAACAGACAATTCCAGGCGTTCAATGCTAGCATAAATTCTTTCACGGATTTTGTTTTTATAATTTTACGTGGTTAATTATCAATCTAACATCCCTTGAGGTTGGCAAACACGCATAACACCAGTGTAAGCATTGATTGCCAACAAATTGGTAGCCATCAATCAAGTTTTCAAATCATTAATTACACAAATTGATTACAAGTTCTGGCAAGCCCATTGGATGTTCCTTCCTTCCCCAATCCATTTATCATGTCAAAGTTAATTAACCCTTGTGGCGGGATAATGGGCATTGCACCAAGGTTAGTTACCAGGACAAATCCAAACTGATTTTTTGAAAAATGAAGAAAACAAAGAGATTTGCCATTTCTGAAATCTAAAGTCCTCTGAATTTCTAAAGTTGCTGATTCATTTATCACCGCATTGCAACCAATCAACAAGTTTTACCGACATTAATTCCAGCGTTGCATTTCCAAGAAAGCGCTTAAATCCTTTAAATCCCCCAGCAGTCTTAATTAATAGTCAGAACACGACTATATTTCAAGATTTCCATATGCATTTGGCCATCTAACCTTCTTCAGGCTTACTTGTGCAAGAACTCAAGTTTTGGCCATCGCATGTTCGAGGATTAATTAGCACGCAATTAGTAATTCACAATAGTCCCTGACAGACATAAATAAATTATAGATCCAAACAGATTTTCTATAAAGAGGGTCGATAAAATCGACCGCAAGGGGAATTGTGCCCCATATGCAAACCTGCCTTTTAATTCAACTTTTGTAATGTTCGCTCTGAGGCTAAACTGACGGAAACAAGACCATTTCCTGCAAGGAGGCGCCAAACCCTACTTCTGTATCCGGAAAAGCATGTCCTTGGCGGCATCCACTAATTGCCTCACATTAATTGGCGCCCAGACAAACGATTTCGAGAAATATCATTTCCACAATGGCCCCCCAAGTGAAAATTCCCATATAATGGGATCCCATAGAACGCTGTATTATTGGACTTTTCCCATTATTATGGGATCCC
>JAQGCC010000770.1:0-30438 GCA_034698905.1 Xestoiulus laeticollis
TTAACTGAGTTCTGCGGAGTGAATTAACACGCAAAAGTTTTCTTGATCCACATCAGTTGATCTACATCAACGTTGGTATGAAGAAGGTCTTAGTGTATATATGCACACTTTCATATTTTATAGGGGTTTTGATACTTGCTTGTCATGTCATGTAATAATTTGTTGTATCCAAACTGGACAAATGCGCCGATCAGGCTCCTTCACGCGAGCAACGCTTTTCCCTGCGTAATTAGACGTGCGCATGTGCTGTTCATGCGCGCATCTAATTACGCGGGAAAAGCGTTGCCGGCTAGTGTTTTATAACAGCATTTGCGTGAAGGAGACTATTGTACCATATCAGCCCATAAATAAGATGTTCATCTTTAACATGGCCGTTCTCGTTGAATTACGACATAAACAAGAGTGTGTAATCTGCAATGAGCTATTTCCGGAAATGCCATTGTCGTCCATTGCAAACAGCTCTCATTTTATGTTACTTCCCTATCTTTCTGTTTGTATTTGTGCATGACATGGGAGGGGGCGCTGCTGGAGCGTCCTATTGTCGCCAGACGTCGTCTTGTTTCTTTGTTATGTAAATTAGTCGAGTTTTGAGTTTTACACAAAAAAGGGGGATGGTCAACAGGGGGCAGTTGGCGAGGGTGAGATATGATGATGAATTAAAATACAGTGAAAGCAAGGAGTAGTATTAATAGAAGATAACGTGACACTGGCACGAGACACATCGACCAAAATTATGCAGTTTCAGATTTCAATATCCCAACCCTGAAAACCATCAAGTAGACATTTACAACCCTAACAAAAAATATAATTTAATAATAATAAATTGGGTAATAAAACTACGTTTGATGGTCACTGGCGGCTGCAGGCATGCTACGTTTATAAACACGCGTTTTTGTTATGTATTCCCATAACAAAAAATGGGACGTAGGGGGAATTGTTTCAAGCTTGACCCCATCGCCCTCTAGGCGCCATCTTGCGGTGTCTCTCCCCTCATTAAATCGTCCCTTGAACATTATTTTAGCACCATGCTATTTTCAGACATGATCAGCTTGCTCAGTCATAAAAAATAATAAAAATCAATAAAAACTTTCGCTTTTTTATACACAAGTTGTAATCGTCATAAAAGTGGATGTGAATACCCTGATCTAAATCACCCAAAAAATGAAAACCAAAGTTAGGTTTTTTTTTTAAAAAAACTTATTTTTATCATATATTGCATACTTGTGGGTGGACTGGTTGACTTGTCCCACAAATAAAAAAACAACCTGGAATTATTAGGGAAATTTGATAGACCTGTAATAGTTAGGGAATGCATGGTGATTTATTTTGTAAAAGTCATGCAGTTAAATACAAATATCAAATTTATTTTCATACAACCAGTTATTAGTTATTCTCAAAAGTTAAGGGATTGCATAATGCGCCAGCACTTGTTACAATTATTTAATGGCCCAAATATTCATTAAAATCCTAATTCAGATATTTTTTGTGTAATATATACCAAGATAAAGTCAAGGTAATTATTTGCAGAATAAGTGCAAATCATGTTCTAAAACGACGGAACATTGTCATATTTTCGAATTTCCAGTGGTCAAGATCGTCAGTGAAGTGTTTTAAAAACTGGAAAGATATCTAAAATACGTAGTTAATTAACCCATGTTTTATACTCTGAAATGATCACCCTGTATTGGTGTTGACGCATGGACAAAAATCAAACTAGGGTCTTCCATAAAATACCTAATGAATTAGGGTAGAAATGGGCATAAAATGGTACATGTATATAGTAGATGTCATCATCAGGTCTTAGAAAAATGACAACTTTTATATGGATCTTCATGGGTAACCCCTTGGTGTGGGATATAGCCACATGATGTTGATAAAATGTCCTCATTGTATAGAATTATACAACTACAAAAACTGAGGTGACAACATTTAACGGTGTATTAACAACGTTTAGTCACCTGGTGTAAATTGGACACGATTTTTCGAAACGCATTAAATAATGTCACCTAGATGCTTTAGAAATATACGCCGAGTGAACTTGGCCTGAGAGGTCATCTAAGCGACTATAAATAAACAGGGTGCATATCTTCAAAGCAAAGCAACTCATTTAAATACACGTAGGTTCGAATGCCCATTGAAAAACATGCATTTAGCATATTTCAATTAAAAAAACAACAATTTGGTTTGATAATTCGGTTATAAATCATTGAATTGTGTCATGGACCATACATGTAACTGAATCAATGGCACCTTCCTGGGCCTACACGCTCATGTATCTAACCATTCTATTACATAAATGCCCTAATTTCTACAATGGCTCATTAATTCCATTTTCATGTGACAATTTTATTGAATTAAAAAAAATATGCAATTAGATTAAGGGATATTAATATTAAAAAATTGGATTTAGGCTATATTGCAACCCTTATGTCTGCAGCTCGTCTGATAACCCCGCCCATCGCCTTATAAACTGTTATTAATATTTTTTTCTCGCAAATTGACTATTTAGCACAATTTTTTATCGTGGACATTAGTGTACGTAGGCTGGTTCTTGTATGAGGGTCACGCATAAATTGCAGTGCCCCCAAGTTTTGACAAAAGCAACCCACGCCCAATGTAAAGCAGGTGGGTTATATTATTTCTGATTGTAATGTATTTTCTACGAAAAAGGGTAGGTTTTCCAATGCAATTTTCAAATTTCTTGAATTGGTTATCACTCAGACGCCATCTTGTAATTGAATTTCGTTGAATAGGACCTTCATGTACACAACTACACATGTAGATGTAAATAGTCGAACCAGGGTATCTTTAACGAATTGGAAACGAATTTGGTTGAATTTAGTTTTCTTACCTGTCTGTTGTCTCAGTACCAATTGTTATGACCCAAAGCTTGATTACAAATATGAAATCCACCACACCTGAGAAAAAACAAATCGAAAAATGAGTAAATTTAACGAAAAAACTAGGCTGATTTATATACATGTAAAATGGTGCACAATGGAGGAGTTTTCACTAGTATATTGCGCATGCGCAGAAGACAATGCGCACCTCGTGGCGAAAATTGTAAACCTCGTAACTATACAATAGATGGCGCTACCTCCAAGTGAAAACTCCTCCATTCGCGGTCCTTCCATGTAGTATGGACTCCCATAACAAAAATCCATAAAGGTTTCCTTGATAAACACACAAAATGGAAAGAAAATTAAATTTACAATTAAATTTAAACTATTATAACTTAATAGCATGTTCAAATGACTCAGAACTCCATGAAATTGGGACTGTATCATTTTCACTTTTAAAATTGCTTTCCTGTTATTATTTACATTTTGACATTGATTTGTGTATTTACCTGTAATATTTAGAAGTTATTTTCTGTGTTGACGTTTGTTTTCTGTTCTTTAATTTTATAATTAATCACATAGTAACAAAAAAAATCAATTGAAAATTATTTTTCCTCATTAAACTTTGAAAATGAAACGCATACCATGTTGTATTATGTAGGTGGACCATTTTCACGTTGAGCCACTTGTACATAATAAAGAAAGCAAACAAATGTTTACTTCTTTAGCATTTTTACAGTTCACAATCTGTCCCTTGCTCTGCTTCAGGGGCACTCTGTATGGTCTCTATTTACCAGACCTTCGAGTGTTGAAACAAATCAAGCAGAAGCATCCTACCAGCTGATGAGATGTCTGCGTAGGTTTTCAGGAATCTCATCAGCATCCTCGGAGGTGCTCGGCCATATCTGCCCTTCCTGCATGTTGTATTGATTTCTTCTCGGTTTTCAAAGAACATCAGCAGTCTGCTCCAATGCGCCTCTGTAAAACACCGATTATCCGTTTCGTCATTAGGCGATGACTCGAAACCGTGTATTCCACAGCGTCATGTAAATAAATCTATGTTACAATTGCATTGTTTTTGTAATGATGGTGGAAAAGATACTTAATTTTTTACTGCACTGTCTTTTAAGGGTTAAAATAGTGCAGAGCATGGAATAGCATGGCCTTGAAATATGCAGCGTTTCGATTGGGCAATCGGAAATTCCCGCCATCGGGGAACCAATCGAAACGCTGCATTTCAAGGCCGTGCCATGCTTCATGTTATTCCATGCTCTACGCTGCTTTTACCCTTTGATACAGTATTGATGAACAAATGTAGCGCTGTATATTCTGGTCAAATATATCTCATGTGCCCGTTTTTAAATTTTTTAAATTTAATAAATAAGAATTTTTTTTTGGATTTTTGTTACGAGATCTGCAAATTAATTATACCAGTTAAGGTGTGTATTTTAATTTTAAAGCATGAATTATTTATCCAGCTAGGCCACAGATACATTTATATTAACGTACGTCCCTTTAATATTAAAGCAAGTAATCAATACATTTTCGAAACTCGATGATAAATTGCATTTAGCTGACACCAGGTGGCAGCAAAACCATGCAAAACACCCGCGAAATTTAAAAAAAAATCTTATTTATTAATTTTAAAAAATAACCAGACATTTTCATAAAAAACATAGTCTCTGTGCACTAGAGTTTTTTCCAATTTTTTTCCCCAGAAATTTATTTGGAAAATGCGCTGGGCTCGTCAAGAAATTTACCCATAGGAAAGGGGGTGTTTAGTTCAGCCTTAATGGACTGAGGATTTGCATAGTTGCTTAGGATAGGCTTCAACAATTTTTCATGATACTTAATCGCGCTGATAGAATATAATTAATTACATCCATAAACGTAATTAGTTTCATCATGGAAGCGTCGAGGCATTTCTTTATTGATTATCTGATAGGGATTATTGCACTCGGCATACATTTTATGGGGCTTCTTACCTTGTTTCACAAGATATTTGGAGGAGGCAAGGCGTTTGGATTGTATGTGAACGATATTGTATGAATGGGTAACAGTAAAAAAACCATGCACGATTAAGTGGAATGAGTTCTATATTCGATATTATATCCTACAGGTCCCAGTATGTGAAAACCATAAATTAAGCTTTCTTTCTCCTTCTAAAACTACAGCTATCTTAATTTAATATCAATTAATTATCGTTATTATCTCATGACTGTCTGGTAATACTGTTTATTATTATATTTATAAACGACCTGTCGTCGAATGGTTTCTTAGCTATACATGTGCCTTGAGTATTGCTAATACCCAATCCACAGACGGAATATTCCAAGAATATCTTATAGCGGTTGGGATACTCGAAGGACTTCACTACACTCCAAAGACCTTTTTTGTGAAACCGCAGTTTGTGCAAAATCACATTTGTAAAATACAGTCAAATGTGAACATCAATCATGGACTAGGGCACAAAAACAAGAAATAAAACTCAGAACAGCCTTGACGTCCTCATATCGTAAACAAGCGAGACAGTTATGGCTTACTTAAGGGATTCAGGGATTTCTGAATGTTGAAGAGGAACGGACAATTGAAGCACGTTGTCTAAGAAATTTGAAGCCGCTCGTGGATGTGATTTGTCATGTCTCGGTTTCAGAAATTTTAATTATTACCTTTAAAGTATATGGTTTATTTCCCTGAGTAGGCTGGAATATCAAGGGCGTGCCACACATGGCATATCATACAAACTAAGACTTGTTCAATCAATTTGATGGTATCTAAAGATGTGCAGTGTTACCAGTGAATAGCGCACCCCATTGGGACCGAACCATGGGGTGTGCTACTTGGAGGGATATGCTATATGAAGGTTCAGCGAAAGTGATGACCATAAAGTATCGGATATTATTATTCTATATACAAATATATGTTACAATTTTAAATGGCTTTTAACATAAAGCCAAAAAATACATACAATTGTATAGTAAAGTCGTGATTATGTCCCAAGAAACCAGTGCGCAAGTCGCGTTTCACAGGGAATGCGCTATAGAGAGGTAATTTGTTCTATACAATCGATCTGTGTCGACTGTGAGGGTGCACTACTCCCAGGTAGTACGTTATATGGAGGGCCCTTATTCGCAGGTTTCACTGTATGTGAAATCACCAGGGATTGCATACCATCGAGGGATAAAGAATTGCAGTATACCAAGAGGTGTTCAACCTGTGACGAATGGGATCACCACCCAAAATGAAACTTTGGGAGGTTTTAGATAATAGTACGAAATAATTTTGTGAATTTTTTCAAAATTTTTAAATAGTTTTTTTAAAAAATATTAATGAAAAATCATCTTCATTGCTTGCTACTGCGATCTTCTGTCCCTCCACAGTTTGAATCTTTTTTGTCTATAGGTGGCGTTTACCAACGTTGCGCATGCGCTGTTTTGTTGCCCCTTGATAGTTGGCAATCACTGCTAGCTTCTTAGCAATCAGTGTTTGCCCAATTTCATGAACATTGAGTTTTAAAAATATTTAATTATAACACCAAAAATTAGTTGTAGAAATAGATCGACGTAAAATGGAGAAGAGATATCGATATATTGTCAAAAAAGCTAATTTATGATTTTTTTTCACAAACGACGTACAACATAACTCGTTTTTTATCTTTTTAAATCCATTCTATGGGGGAAGAGTTCTCTTATCTCAATTCTAAAGCTTCTAGCATGGCTTTTCGAAAAATTTAACGATATTTTATTTGAAAAGCGACTGGTTTTGAACGAGAATCTGAAAATGACCTAAACATTTTTTACATTTATAGTACACTAGATGAATTAACAGGCATAGCCATGGTTAAACTACAATTGGTGTACAAAATAGATAATGTATAGATATATCTAGTTTAAATTCATACATGTATATCCCGATTTACGGTAGCCAAAGTTTCGAATGTGCTTCTTCTAATTACTTTTCTATATTATAATTAAGTGTACGAATTCTTATACACATTAAAATAAATAATGGAAAATTTGTGATTTATTAGATTTAACTATTGTAGATATTTTCTTTTCCATTCTGAAAACATGTCGAGAAACATTTTCTCTTTCAAACAGGATTTAGCCCCAGGCCACACTAGGCTGTTTACGCTCGTTTGGCTAGCCTCAAACAAGGCTTTTAATTAAAAATGAATTTTCGCACGAGATATTAATGTGCAAATTTAATTTCGATATTAAAATCGAGCCCGGTTTGAGGCTAGCCAAACGCGCGGAAACAGCCTAGTGTGGCCTGGGGCTAAGGATTGTTTGAATGTTCATTATGCTTAGATTCACACGCGTAAAAATCAATCCCGATCCCGCTCTCATCCCACACCACTTGACCGAACCCTCAGTTTGGTAGCATTTTCTGGGATAAATCAAATTGTGTCGAATTTGGAACTGAACAATTTTTTTTTTGATCTAGGGAAATTGTTATTGTTCGATATAGACCTTTGAAGCACGTGATTGGAATCCATGGAGATGCCCATAGGCATTAGAGAGGGGTAAAAAGTCCACGTGACAAGCCTTCCGAGGTGATGAGTTATTTCCAGTTGCAATAAACTCACATCACTGCCGAAAGGTTTTTTTGGAGCATATAACTCCTACTCATGTAAAGGAATCGAATTAATCCACGTTGTTAATGATGCGGATATCGAACAATGTTCCGGCGGTTTGGTTGTTGGGGAATCCAGATTAAGCCATAGCATCACAGATGGGGAGTCTATCAATCTGGAATTTTATTATTCACGGGGAGTATGGGGAGTCCATAAAGGGAGTTTCCGAACTGGAATGGTCGTCTGTGAGGGTGTATTTTCGATGGGAAATTTGTCATGTAGTGTCCCTTCGCTTAACAAGATGTAAGGTTTGTTCATGGAGCCAGAATGAAAAGCTCCAGAATGCTTTTGACAAGTGCCTTTATGCATTAAGCCCCAGGCCACACAAGGCTGGAAACGCGCGTTTGGCTAGCCTCAAAAAGGGCATCGAATTTAATTTAAATTCAAGAATTATAAAATTTGCATATTAATATCTCGTGCGAAAATTCTTTTTTAATTAAATGCCTTGTTCGAGGCTAGCCAAACGCGCGTTTCCAGCCTAGTGTGGCCTGGGGGGTTGGCTTGTATGTTTGAATACCTATTGGAATACAAAACCATAGTTCAGAATTGTAAAAAGTGCTGCATATTCGTTTATTAGTACTAACTATTATAATAGATTTACTACGCAGTGTTTAATTAACATGATGCTTCAAGTAAATACGGTAATTTCCATGCTTAAAAGTGTTTTCTTGGCATTGTAACATGTATTGAAATGACAAAAGGAAAATTTTAACATGCAAATTTGGCAGACAAGCATTTTTGCAATCAGTAGAGCATGGAGCATGGCATGTCCTTGCAATGCACAGTTTCGATTGGTATCCCGCCATTTCCCAATCAAAACGCTGCATTTCAAGGCCATGTCATGCTCCATGCTATTTACATGCACTACGCTGTTTTTACCCGAAAACATGTACAGTGAAACCTGGTAAGGTGACCACCTCTGCATAGTGAACAATTTTTAGAAATTGGTTTTAGTGCAAATGCTTTCCTTCATACAAATTTTCTGTATAGTTATTAACAGTCTATTATGCATAGTAACCGTGCTGGCCATCTCTTTTGCAACTTTTCTATTGACAATGCACCTAATAGTGTCAATGTTTAATAATGTTTAATTACACTGTATGATTAACCTTCTAACTGTTCATTTCATTCGTTAAATTACTGTAAGTCTTTGGAAAATATTTCTAAAAATGGCACCGGTTTCATCAATAATATACAAAGAACTTCGCTTAAAGGATAAAATTGAGATTTGCAAGTATTTGGTACAAACAAGGAATAGAAAAACAATGAACCGTTTCTAATTAAAAAGAGCTAGTGAATAACATTACAAAAATAAACCCCGAATTGATATTTTTTTTCTTAAAACATAAATAGAATAATAATTACAAGTTATATAAATGGTTCAATAGGCTATTTATTTTGTTGTGAATTTCTGCCATTTCAATTTGGCATTTCGTTGTCATTCTCTGTAGAGTGACCACATGTATACAGTGACCAATTTTCCGGTGGTCACCTTTATCAGGTTTTACTGTATCTGAAAGTGTATAATCTGTCTTATAATCAATAGCTATACAGAGCTGGTTTGCACCTAATGTACATCTGGCGAACATTCACCTTAATGCAATTTATTCTTGATGTATTGATATCGGGGATAATGATGTTAGTGCTGTTACAAATGTACTCGAATTTGTCATCAATGTTGAAGTGCGTGAGATCAGAACTCTTACTGAGATTGATCTTCAGTGGACGATAAAGTGGTGCTTTAACGTATAGAGCGTTACAGTGGGATAGCACATTTAACACTAGTGCATACTTTTAACATACACTTATGAGGCAAGCCAAAGAGAACTACACCGGGCTAGTCTGTTGTTGTGGTTTTCCTATCTGTCTCGCCAATCTGGTAGACCTGTATTCCTGATTGTGGTTTTCAAGCAAATGTCTGCAGTATATTCCCTCTAAAACGTGGTATTGATGAAGCGAATGGACAAGGTCCGCATTACAAAACAGCGCATGCGCGAGTAGGTAGCGTCACGTAGTGGCAAATAAAAATTGAAAACTTGTAGGGGAGAGGAGGTTGCAATATCAAGCAATGAAGATGGTTTCTTCCGAGTAATATTTCAAAAAGTTACTATTCCAAAATTTTGAAAAAAATCACGAAATTATTTCGTACAATTATATCTTAAGAGAGTTGCATACAAGAATAAGCCTAGCTTTTTTTCGAAATTATTTGTTTATTTAATTTTGGAAACTGATAGGAACAAATTAATGAGATGTAGTAGGACCTAGCATAAATATTCTATTTTTTTGTTTAAATATATGTATATTACGATTCATGGAAATATGTCCGTAAAGTTTACCAGACCCTCTATAATAATAAACTTTACAATCCCCTACAAAAATTGCAACTTATTACCACAAAGGGGCGCTGCACATAACGCGGACCTTGTCCATTACTGTATGTTCAATTTTTCTGTTTTGCACAGCATGAGGATGCCATTTTTGATGTGGGATTTAGCGCCCCTTTAATCGAGTTGATGATTCTGCAAATGGAAACGCCTAGCTAATGTCTTGTCATCTGACCGCAGGAGACTTTTGTGGTTCTGGAAGTCCTCGAACCCAAGTTTTAATCCGAATTTATCCAAGAAACAGTTATTGCATTGGTTAGATCTCAGTTTTATTGCCGGGCCCCAGGAGTCCAACAGGAAATTGACCAACGTTGAGCCCTAGTAATATGTCAATATTCCCTAAAACCAGCAGTTTACTTTCATTATCCATAAGACTAGACCAGAGGTTCCCAAAGTGTGCGCCGCGGCGCCCTGGTGCGCCGTAGAAAGTAAAGAGGAGCGCCGTGAGTCGATCCTCTATCATTATCCGAAACCCCAAATTCGCGGGTACCTATAAAGCAGCAATTTCTATTTTTTAATTTTTGTGCCTATCTACCTAACTACTATTATTGTAGGTACATATTTCTTTCGACTATAAAATATATATATATAGTCACTATATCTATTCCAAATAGTTTACTGTGACAAAATACTAAACTTGTAAGTGCGCCGTGGGCTGAAAAAGATTGGAACCCCTGCTGTATAGTCTTTGGTGTAGGAGAAAAATGTTGGTAAAGCTTTGTTATATACACACCAAAACAGTTAAAATCATGGCTAAGTATTTTTTTTCTTGGATGATCGTTCAGCAATCTTTTGAGTATGCATGGTATTAGTCCAGTTGGAACATTAACTATCCAATCTGGGATTTATTTTAAGCTAATTCTTATTGCTTATTTGTGATGACAAATTCATTTTCATATTTTAATATTATGAAATATCAACAATTATCGCACAAAGTAATATTGAATTATCTGTACATAAAGAAACACGAATGTTATTGAGGAAACATATAAATTGTGTTTCAATAGAAACTTGAATTATATACAGAAAATAAAGTATCTTGGAATGTTTATTGTCAAATAACTAATTAAAATGATATACATCACTCAAAATAATTCAGATTTACATTTACATGTTTGTTTGCAATTACATAACATCGTACACCAAATTACAACATTAAATTGTAGAAAAGACATGAATTAATACATAATATTTTAAAAATGCATACACAAGTTATGAATTAATAGTAATAAGATTTCCTTGAGTTCATTTTAAAATCAATAAGTAACTATTCATGCTGCTTCGGCCTAATTTATGATATATATAGCATATGACTTATTTTGCAATTGCTCATTATATGCTCTGTGAGCTCATGATGATCAAAACACCTAAATTGCATGAAATATGATGCTTTCGGTAAATCTCACTAAATCATTATTAGAAATGTGATGCTAATCTTATGTTAAAAACTCTTTAACATCTATGCCGTGGTAATAAAATAACTAAAATAATGTGCTGTTCAAACTGCTAATATGATTATCCCATCCAAAATTATGTTAGAATGAAAAACTGAATTACATTAATTGATTTATTCTGATAATCACTACAACATGTCTTTCGCTATATTCTTTTAGTTTGTATTGTTTATTTAATTTTTTTAAAATATTATGGAAAATTAACATATTTTTTTTTTACTCCTAATCATATACTTCTAATGCTTAACTTATTTGTGCTGCAGTATATATTGCAGAATATGGTATACCGTTTAGAGCAATTGCTTTATCTGAAATAAACACTGCTAATGTATAAAGTTTGATAAATTTCTCTAACCATCAATTTACGTTTTGATAAAGGTGCTTTAACATTGTGGCACATGTCCCTGATTCTCAGTGCACGAAATTTAATCAAATTAAACTTACATAAATAAATGTATAGCTGTTTATATATAAATTAACCAATACTAATTTGATTAAACTTAAATCTGATACATATTCATACACAAGTGATAACAACAACCCTCAAATGAAATACAGATAGTTGAAATAAACATATTTGGCATTTTTATCAAGTGTTTGAGCCAATATTTACAACCATTTCTTAGTTATTTAAAGTTGGTTGGCTAAATCACTTAATGGCATGCCGGTTATTGTTTTTTCTAATTTTACTGGACAGCTACACATGTACAGTTTAACAACACTTGTAAAAACAATATATAAGGTTACAATTTAAACGAAATCATGGTGATGTTGAGGTAATACATGCACAATAATAAATAGATATGGTTCATCTTTTATGGGTAAAAGCAAATCAGAATTGTAAAAAATCATTTAATGATGTTCACCATTTCATGGTATATGTAATATCAACATTATTACATTCAAATCACAATCACAATTCAATTGCAATCACAAAATAGCATTGCCAAACTTGAAATAATTAGAACTAGTTGGATTATGCTCTTCATTTGTAAAAACCCCCATCTATGTTTCATTTTTTTGCGTTTTAGAATTTACTTGAATGGAGATTGCCAGCACAAAAGTGGCCTATGTTATTTAATGTTTTCGTTCATTTCACGTATTTCCTTTTATTTTATTTTTGCAAAAATGCATGATTACGTACTTTATGATATGTAACCAATAAGCATTTCACAATATTAATCCAACATCAGAATACATTTATAACCATATAATGTGCATATTGATGCACCTATCTGCAATTACATTTCTTAGAATGCTGAAAATGCCTTCCCATAAGTTCTTTTCATAATCATTTACTTAAATAATACTGTACAAAAGAGAATGGTTTAATTAATGTATATTGCATTACCATTACTACCTCTGATTATGATAAAATCCAATAACTGCCATTGTTTTATTAATACACTTTCTGATATTAAAGGAAATATATGAAATGCAAGTTCTCTATCTACATGACGCATATTTACAATGTCAAAAGTATGAGTACCATCATTTGAAAGAAGCATCATGCATTCATCATTCAGACAGGTAATGACATATTGTTTATGGTTGTAAGAAAACGCAGAACATTATGGCAAAGGTAGATATTACTTTGTTTATAGTTGTAAATAGCACGGGCTTATAAAAATCAAAACAAATGTAGGGGGAATATTTCACAAATAGATTAGTAGAAATAATCTAAAGGTATAACGTTCATCAATCTTACAAAGTGCAGTAGATTTATTTTTTAAGGCATAGTTAAACTAATGTATATTTTCGATTCATCATGTTCTTTAAATATTTTAATAAGAGATGTTATTGATTTGGTTTTCTAGATTAATCTTAGACAATTTTAATCACTGACCCTTATCTGCCTATTCATGTTTTAATAATGGATGATGTTACAACCTAACTCATGACCTAGCATTTTATAGCATTCATCATGTCAGTTTTGATATCCCTGAATATCTAAAACAATGTTATTAATTGCAATGTCGACTTAATATCATTTAAAGCAATTTGAACAGAAGAGAAAAAAAAGCGTCCAGAAAAATAAACATTTTTCTGCCTCATATTTTTGTAGACTTTGTAAGAGAACTTCTTTTTCATTGGACACCAGAGTCTTAGTAAAAAATCATGCATTTTAACATCAGCAACTATGTTCTCTTACAAGTTGCTATCTTAGAATAAAGGCAATATTCATAACTTTTTGAAAATTAAAATAATTTTATCCTTACTGTGAATAGTTTACTAATATTGCATTTCAGAAACGTAATTTAGAAATGGTTAGATACATTTTTTTTACATCCAAGGTATTTATAGGAAGTTTTGTAATGAAGCTGAATTCTCATATCGTGAATATTTTAAAAAACAGTATTGCTATAAATATAAATTACACAGCCAATATTGCAACAAATTGTTTTAAATTAATTAGTTTAAGTGAAAATGGAAGAATTGTAATACTATACTGAACAAAAGTAATGATGAATTACGTCCTCACTAAGGTTTCCCAAATTACAAAGGAATACTTACATGTCATATTACAAACTTTGATGATTTTAAATACATGTTTTGATGAATAACTTGCAATATGTCTTTGTCACGATAGATTTAACATTAGGATTATTTCAATCTGATTGCAATTAATTTAAGATAGTCTTTTAGATGAATTATTAAGTATATATGTATTTTGAATTCAAGATAACTGCATGTACATGCTAAATTAATCTTTGACAAATTAATTTTGAAATTGCATTTCAAGTTCAACATCTAGTTTATATCTAGCCATAGCTACATACCTTATAGTTGATAAAAAATTAAATGTAAACTGATTTAATATATAAATTTCAAAATAATGCAAGTGATTTCATTATTGAATGGATATAATACATTTCATACAATTCAATGGTACCGTTATTGCATTTCATTTCATGATGCATAAACTACCGCTGTATTTGTAAACATGTGAAACCTCCAAAACTGCACTTAATCGAAGGCAAACCAGCACTAATAAATGGACATGTGCATTACATATCAAATATTGCAAAGCTCAACTAACAGAATACAATATCAAAAAGACAATTCTTCCAAGGGCATTTTAAAATAATGCAATACAATTATTAGTGGGTTTTCTGTTAAAATAAAGCCAAAGGCCATGGAATGTTGCATTCATGCACTATGCTGTGGAAAAGTTAGCTGTGTGGTGCAAGTTCAGCTGCCCTGTACCCGGCAAGTTTTGCAGCACTGTGAAATATACCTCGGAATACGGCACATGTTGAGTGTGTTGGCCAGGCTGCAATACTTAGACAGGTCTGTGCATTTAGTTGCTGCAAAAAGCAAAGAATAGGTGATCGGACAACACATTGAAGTGTGCGGTGAGCAAACAACGGATTGTGCAAAGTGTGAATTGATAGAAATGAGATATTTATCAGTTTAATTGAACTTGACACATTTTTTTTCTTAATTAAAAAGAATGTAAAATATTAAATTATTACGATAAATTTTGCATCGCGTCTTGCTGTTAATGAATAGTTTTAAAAGAGAACATTTTCATGCAACTATAGCTCTGACAAAAAAAATTGGCAAGAAAATGAATCAACTTTTCTCTAATATACATTTTGGCATTTGGTGATAACACAATTTTTACAGCATTCATCTAATTTATGCTTTCAATTAATTACACATTAATATGCATACATGTACAAGTATTTTGATTTTCCACTGTATGGAATGTAGGCTACTGTTCACCAATAATTCGAAAGAAAAATGGTGTTGCATGCAATCTTTAAAGTTCCTGTTAACCACAGTATTTAGAGAGCTTTTATGTTCTAGATGTTCCTATTCTACAACTAAGTATTGGCGCTATTGTAATAATATAAAATAGCAATACTTTAATTGAATTTGATCTTAAAAAAATTAACAAAAATTAAAGCTTTTAGGACCATACAATTTTAAATGTTTGCAAAGCCACGTGAATACAGGTTAGTGTTTACAGTAAAGTGGAATAGAAAGTATTTCATTACTGTTTGTTAATAAATTGATTATGGACTAAAATATAAAAAAATGAAATGCATAAAAGCTAGAATAGAAATAACAAGGTAATTTGAAATATTGAAATCGTTTCATTACTACACACATGCATGGTGTCTGATAAAATCATTATACTGTAAATTCACATTTCCCGTTTTTGAAAAAAATTCCATGACATTCATCAGAATCTAAATTACAGGTCTATACTTTCCGATTATGTTGGAAACTATGATGAATTATTATGCAACCAAATTATTGGGTGCTTAAAACAAAAAATACACATGCCTAGACTTGTAAATTATAAAACACATGCATACAGAGAGTTATACCAGTTCAGCAACATTATCTCATAAACTTTGCAAACCAAATGAAAAATTGCAAATCGTAAATAGAGTCAGCATTTTTAACAATTTTTATCTTTAGACGCTATCCAGTGACAGTTTACACGTACACAATGTTTTTAATTCTAAGTTGAAAATGCATAAAGAGGTCTCAGCTGAACTTTGAGAACTCACTGTATATATAAGCAGAGTTATGCCATTGATAATTTAGTAATTTTTAGTATATCCACGAAACATTTACAGCTATGGGCATTTCCAAACATATTTACTATCGAGTCCTATATTGCTAGAATTCTGACAAATAAATAGCCCTCATGTACATGTATATGAAAACATAATATACAATGTCAGATATTATATAAATTCAGTACAAGCCTAGAAATGTACAATATTTTACAGTATATACATGTACATGAATTCAGCAGTTATTCCATTGATTCATGAACTCAAATTTTAAGCAAAGGTATATATACACGGAGATTATTTTATCTGTATTTATTTTATCTGTAATTTATATATATATATATTTTACAGTATATGCATGTACATGCATGCAGCAGTTATTCCATTGATTCATGAGTTCATGAATCAATGAGTTGGTTTTATGATTGTAACATTGGTTTTATTCCCATGTGCAAGCAGCATATGAAAGAGCATGTGCTGGCCTGATTGTGCTGAAACAATTTATTTGAATTTTAAATTCTGTTGTTCCAAAAACATTTTTCTTCTACAGCTTTGAACTTGAGAGGTTTGTGAATAATTTGATCTCAGTTTTGCTTTGGTCCCGGTTTATTGATAACTTAATATTGTTCTAAGTGTTTAATTGTTAATTAAAAGTTTGTGAGTTTACAATTAAATTGATTTAAACTGAAATATAATTTCTAAAGACAATCTACGGATTATTCTCAACAAATGGTATCAGAGCGTGGTTGTCTGTTAGAAATTAGACCTGAGGACAAAGAAAACGACCAAAGTGAATTTATTCAATTGGAAAGTTCTACAGTTGAAGGAAATTCAACTAGAAGCTAAACGTTGATTGGAATATGCCGTAGAAGATTCAGGAAAACGACAAAAATACCAAAGTCTGTGAATTTGGTACATCAGCAAATTGCAGAAACCTGAACTGGTCAGTTACTTTTGTATTTTTGTGTCTGTGAAATCTACAAAGAAATGGCATATTTGGAAAACAGCACAGAACGTACTTTTTCGTTCGCGAAATTACCATCGCGAAATTATGCTGAGTGGTCACATGATGCGGTGATGATGCTTCGGGAAAAGGATCTGGCGGAATTCGTAGAGATTGAAGATTTACGACCAGAGGAAAGAGCGTCGAAAGCCGAGCTTCGTACCTTTTTGACACGTCAAAACAAAGCACTTGCTTGCTTATATTTGAGCGTCAGCCCGGAAGTCAAGACACTCATCAAAAGCTGCGAAACTCCAAGGGAACTTTGGACTAAACACAAAGTTACCTACGAGCCAAACTCCGTAGCTAGGATGAACCAACTCCGACAGAGATTTTTGTCAATGGGACTTAAACCAGAGGAGGACTTGGTCTAGGATTGTCGAAATGCGGGTATCGATATACGCCCATACGAACACGCATTCCAGTATGTAGATTTTCTTTCAAACAGTATGAGATTGTTACTTATTTTCTGTTTCATCTTCCAATTGAGGATTTATTACCGAAAAAAGTTGCTGAGACTTTAATCTCGGAATTTTATCGGATTCATCGAGAAAAGGTGACGCTGAACATCAGAGAGATGATGCTGGTGCTCTATTTTCGGGCAACGTGAATCAACGGCCAAGAGGAGATGGAAAATGCTACAAGTGCGGAAATCTAGGGCACTTCGCGCGGGACTAAAAGAAAAGCGGAAGTGCGGGCGGTTCAGAGGTCAGTGCGGGTGGACCTCGCAAACCTTTGAAAAATGCGTGGCACAAGAAAGCGTCAGTCAACATTGCTTCGGTAAACAACGAAAGTGTTTCATTAGGGACATCAAGCTGGTTTGCGGCAATTGCATCAGCTAGTACGCTCTGTAGTACGTCAACGGCCAGTGGGCAAGAATCTGTTTGGTTTCTAGACACTGGGGCCACAGGCCACATTTGTTACCGACGAGAGTATTTCAAGAATCTGAAGTGTCCAAACATTAACGACCTAGAGTGAGAGATGGCAGATCGGTCGTTGAAGGGATCGGAGATATCCCTATAGCTGTATTCACTGATAGGAAACGTCAGGAATATGTGTTACAAGATGTGTTTTACGCGCCAAATTTTTCGAAAAATCTGCTAAGCGTCGGAAAATTAGAAGGCAAAAATTCAAAGCATTCCGCAAGGACGACAAGGTGCCATCCATTAAAACGCGACAGAGTGGCCAATTGTATCCACTTTCGGTCACGATCCTTGCCATCAACGAGACAAATTCAAGGAATTCATCAGTTAGGAAAAATCTGGAAATTGAGTCTGTTCATGCAATGGTCTCAACCTCATGGACACTGATTGCCGGAACCAAACTGCGTGTAGGGTCGGAATGCGTTTCGAAAAGTACACCGGGACCGACCAATGGTAGCAAGGAATGCAACACATCGGCATCAGCACTCTCCCGAAACAATTCGGGGAAGAGACAGCATGATGACACAGCGATGTGGCATAGGCGGTTTTGTCATTTAAACGTGGCAGAGATCGTCAAGATGGCCAAAAATAAAGTGGCATTCGGACTAGAGAATGCTGATCTTAGAAGATCCATTGCATGTGACGCCTGTAATCTAGCTAAGATTACAAAAGCAACGTGTATGAAAAACGTGGACATCGCAACAAAACACTCTTGAGCTCTTACACATGGATGTGTGGGGACCGTCGAGAGAGGGATCAATTACTGGCAACCGATATCTACTAGTGGTCATCAGTGACTTTAGCAGATACAATTTCACCATTCCAATGAAGACAAAGGATGATGTCTTCACTAAGCTCTCTGAACTTGTTAAGATGGAAGAATCTCGGACAGGCCAAAAGTTGAGAAGTGTTCGGACTGACAATAAGAAGATGGAAAAGTTTCTGTTGGCGAAAGGCGTGCTTCACCAACGTACGAATGTTTACACACCTCAGATGAATGGTGTAGCCGAAAGGTATAACCGTACTATCGTAGAGGCAGCAAGAACCATCTTGGAAGATGCAAAACTCACCAAGATCCTTTGGGCTGAAATTGTCTATGGAGCAAACTATGTTTGAAAGCGTTTCGGACATTTGAAGTTGGATGGTCAGGCCCCCGTCAAACTGTATCTTGGAAAGACACCGTCAGTTGCGCATCTCCGAGCTTTGGGGTCGAAGTGCTTCGTCCTCAAGAATGCTGGTCAACGTAACAGTAAACTTGACACTAAGGCGTGGGAAGGTATCCTGGTCGGATTCGCTATCCAAACCAAAGGCTACAAGGTATGGGACCCAAATAGAAGGTTGACTTTCGAGTCAAAACATGTACGTATCATCGAACTTTCGACATATATGTGTGGGCAACAGGTGAAGTCAACGATTGAGAAACCGGACATTTCTCATGAAGCAGATGAGATGGTGTGCGCAGAGCAACTGGAGAGCATCCAGGACTCAGACAATGAGATACTGCCATCATCTATCGTTGATCGCCGGGCCGAGGAACCTGATCCAAAGCAGTGGCATCGGTATGTCACCGTGCATTGGTAGCGAGGATCCGAAGACAGCCAAAAGACCGTGCAATTTAAGGATGGAAATGGCAACATATTGCACGATGAGGATGGAGCTAAAAAGTGGCACGAGGCGAACGGATTCGCTTACCATCCTGAATGGTTTAATTGGGAACCATCCCTCGACAATGAACGAGAGAACACCCCCATCAATCCTGTCGAAACTTCTCGGACAAATGACCAGAATGCTGTGCCTGTCATTCCGAGAGACCCATCAAGTTTGTCAGCTAATACACGTTCAAAGCGCAAATTGCAAAAAGCGCTCATATTAGTGGAATCATTCAAAACCAAGGATCAGGCTCCAGTAGTGCTATTCTCCTCGGCGGAGCCACGAAATTTTAAAGAGCCTATGGTATGCGAAGACCACAACGATTGGACGAAAGTTATGGAGGAGTAAATCCAAACTATGGTGGATCGAGATGTGCATGACGTTGTGCAGAAGCCAGAAAAAGCAAAGACCCTGGGCAGCAGGTGGGCTTTTAAGTGAAAACGTGACACTACTGGCCGTGTTACCAGGCATCGAGCGAGGCTCGTAGTGCAAGGCTACAGGCAGATCCCAGGAATTGACTACGATGAAGGATTTTCACCGGTGGTCAACTTCGGCATGATTAGATTGTTCTTGATCCTGCTTGTCGTTAGAAGGGGGTGGATAGACACTCACATGGATGTGAAGTGTGCATACCTATATGGCGACCTTGAAGCAGAGACCTTCATGAATCCTCCAGACGGTTTCCAAGAGAAGTACCCAAAAGGACCTGTATGGCGATTAAAGAAATCAATATACGGACTACATCAGTGTGGTCGTCAATGGTACAGGAAGCTGACTACTGAGTTGGAAAAACTAAAAATCAAGAAAATGGACGGTTTTTTTGTGCATTTCACAAAGATTAGGAAGTGGATCTCCTCGTGTATGTGGACGACATTGTTATTTTTATCATGAATGATAATGTGTTGGATAAGTATATTCATGTTTGGAGGGGATATTTGAGCTAACTAATCTGGGGCCTATCAAGCGCTTACTTGGAGTGAATTTTGACCAAATAGAAGGTAAAATTTACATGGGCCAGCCAGATTTTGTTGAGAACTTAGCAAAAACGTACAACCTTTCACAGAATGGTCTTGTGAAGGTACCAATGAACGTAGGAACCACTACTTGCCGTATCAATGATGATTCAGAAAGGGAGTTAGAATTCCCTTATCGGCAGCTGATAGGTAGTCTCTTGTTCCTGGCTAGCAGGACAAGGCCATATATCTTGTTTCCCACCATTTTAATGTCTCAATTTAATGGGGAACATTCCCACTTGCATGTTAAAGAGGGAATGTTCCTTATTAAATTTTGGTTTTATGATTGGTTTTATGATTGTAACATTCGTCCATCCTCAAGAATGATTTTACGAACAGCATCACATTATGCTGGATCAGCCCAGGTTGTGAGGCGCCCACTACGAGGTTCGCCTTCAAAGCTTAAATGATTAGTTTATAAACAAGATATCCAGGTTTTTTCAGTACTACAAGAAGGACACTTATCCTCCTGTGTTTGTGACATCTCAATATGAATATCCTTTGGAGTCTTTCCCTGCTGAAACAAAAAATTCATGACTGTTTGTAACCCCAATGCCATGAAGCTTGCCCATGACTCCTCCGTGACACGTTCTCACTCAAACTAAAATATGTTGTAAGAAAGTGAAAAAAAAGATTTTTACACACTTACATAACAAGATATTAAGCTTTCATATTCAGTTGATTTTTTGTTTCTAACTCAATTTTAAGGGAGTAAAGCCAGGAACTTTTCAGCACCCCCTCGAATATATATATATATGTGTTTATCATAGAACTAGAATAATAACACAATAAGAACAAAATCTTAATCTGAAAACACTAAAGAACTGTTTTCAGATTAAGATTTTAACATTGGTGCAATTTCATTTTGTGCTACTTGAAATGTTCTTATTGTGTTCTTATTCTAGTTCTTCGATAAACACATAAAATTAATTAGCCTACCGGTATTGTAAATACTGTTTAGTTGTGGTTGCATGGAGTTAGACAAGCCTAAAACCTAGAACTGGTTGTTATGTGTTTGGTTTGTAACCTCTGATGGTTCGGATACACACCCGTTGAATGATACGCACCGATGTTTACAAAATTGCCCGCTCCATGATGCGACAGATATTGGCGCGAATGCTGCATTAAGGGATCTAATTGGCGCTTTAGGCTCCCTTACGTCCCACCCTGCGTTGTAATACTGTACATGCGTGAAGTTTGGTAGGGGGCGCTTTTGTCTACGTGTTTTGTGAAAAAGCTCGCTTTGTACAGGACAAATGCCGACACAGATTTAGTAGCCTCTAGCACATGACCGTATTCGCCCAAATTGACGAGTGACCGTCCACAAATTATGCATTCTTGATCGCTTTGTATATGCATTAGGCAGGCATACCGTGCCTACATCATGCTCCGTGATCGCCCGACAGGTGTGTGGCTGCACCATGAAATGCCAAAAAGTAAATAAACGAGCAAGCCAATGAAGAGCAGTTGCCAAACTTATTAGTTCTTCTCACGTTGAGTACACTGCAAATAAAAACATCTTAGAACATGTCTTCAAGCACTATCGGATTTCTTTTATTTACTGTCCGTCTTATTATAAAATGCAACTAATTTTTAAGTTACAAAAGTGTTGAAATTAAGATGCATCTTTGCATCTTGTTTTGCAGTTTTGCAGTGTAGCCACTACACCGGCACTACGAATGGTGCAAAAACGTCCTTAGCATAAGCGGTTTTTGCACATTTGTAGTGCTGGAGGCAGAGAGGAGTTAATTAATTATTGTTGTGAGCTTCACAACACAAAATGCCATAATCATTGGCGCCAAAATTCCGACAAGTCTACGACAAGTAAGCACAAACGGCTTAGTCTAAGGCTACACAACGTGAGGAGAACTATTGCAGTAGTTAATTAATTCCCAATATTTTCTTAAAATATTAAGTTTTCATGCATAATGCGATTCTAAAACTACCATGTAGACATTGTGAAGGAAAGTATGTACTTTTAAGCAAAAACAGATGCACAAGAACCGCACGCAATGCTGATTAATATAATACTTAAAAATACATGTACCCTTACTCGGGTGGAAAAATGTTAAACACAGAATAACACATAGAAAACATGTTTATATAAACTGATTTGGGCGGTAGAAAGTATAGCTATCATTTAGAGAAAGTGGCCCGATATATAGTACATAGAATCATTAGGCTTCTACGTATGTATTTTACGTAAAGCTAAGAAAAATTTTATCAATAAATGTTTAATGAGCATTCCCCCAGTAAGCACTCAATATTGGCCAATTATACAGGGTGTTCCAGTAAAGCATTGACAAATTCATAGGGTAGGTAGCTGGTGATATGAGAAGACAAAAACACCAAAGAACATGGGGTTGCAAACGATTCCTTCACATGGAAATTTGCACATGAATGTTGTTTTAGAGTGATTATTGAATGATGAATTGGGAAGTTCCTAGCCAAACTGAGTCTTGTGAGACCAGTGATTGACTGATGAAGAAAGTCACAGGTGAAGGAGAAAGTTGTGCACATTGGAAGCTTTGAAATTTAAGAATGTTTTTCATGAAATAAGAAAGAATTTGCACAAATTGAAAAAATTATAAACAATTAACTCGGAAAGAATTTTGCCCCTGTAAGAAAGTAACATTAAGATTTGGCCTATTGCCATAACCTTGAACTCTGGTAGTTCACTTAAAAATGAAACTTTAAAATTAAAGAATTTCGCCCTAATTAGGTCTCACAAGTCTCAGTTAGTCTCTGTTAACAGATCACTGGTGTGCATTGTAAAGCTGTAAAGAGTTTGGGCATCCAGAGTGAGACATGGGGGAACCATTTTCATTTGCTGAACTTGCAGATATGCACCTACTGTATGGACAATCAAGAGGAAAATGGGAGAGCAGCTCAGAGGTTGTACACAGAGATGTACCCCAATCGGCGTCACCCCAGTCATGCAACATTTGCCGCAGTTGATCGCCGATTACGTGAAACTGGCACTGTGCAAGTGGTACATGCCAATGTAGGTTGAATGAGAACTGTGCGAACACCTGCATTTGAAGAAGAAGTGATGCCACGATTATGGATATTTGTGAAGACAAGTCATCTTCAATAACTGCATTTTTTTCATGAAGGAATCGTTTGCGACCTTATGTTCTTTGGTGTTTTTGTCTTCTCATATCACCAGCTACCTACCCTAATGAATTTGTCAATGCTTTACCGGAACACCCTGTACAGTTAAAATAAATGGACATATACCGGGTGGGCCAATAAAAGTGAGAACATCTCGTAAAATGTTATTTAATCACATAAATGTAAGAAGATTTATAATTAATGTGTATGTGTATGGGATGTACTAAATGAGAACCAGCTACTGCCATACCACAGACAAAAAGTTCAACCAGCAAAGTTCAACGGGCAACAACAATTTAACATTTCTACAAGAGGTACAGCCAGACTTATTGGGTGACGTTCCACTAGCCGTCGTGCAACGCATTATCTTCCAACATGATGGGGCTCCTGCACATTTCAGTATGGGTGTCCGCCAACACCTTAATCAGACATTTACAAATGGGTGGATTGGAAGGGGTGGACCCATCAGTTGGCCTGCACGTTCTCCAGATTTGACTTTACTTGATTTCTTTCTGTGGTCATGTTAAATCGTTGCTGTATGACACTCCAGTCAACATGGAGGAGGATTTGGTGGCAGTATTGTAGATGCATGTGGACGGGTCCAGGACATGGCGGGTATTTTTCATCACGTCAGAGATAGCATGTTGCGTCGCTGCGAAGTGTGCATTGATGTTCATGGTCACCATTTTGAGCAGTTGCTGTGAAACGTTATCATTTGTGTTAAATTTTTGCTAGACAAGTCATCTTCAATAACTGCATTTTTTTCATGAAGGAATCATTTGCGACCCCATGTTCTTTGGTGTTTTTGTCTTCTCATATCACCAGCTACCTACCCTATGAAGTTGTCAATGCTTTACCGGAACACCCTGTATAGACTAGTGACCACCTGGCCTCCATGATGCAGGATACATTGATACTCCGAGATAACGATTCCGAGCAATGGACGTTTTCGGTTGGTTTGTTTTTCTAATTTTGTTTTGATACAACGATCTTGGATATAGCAATAATCCTGACAAAGTAATCTTATTTTCTAAGTGTATATTTATGTAATGACATATACAATTACTGCAATCCTGGGTGGAAAAAATAGATATGGCATATCTAGACATATTTGGGTATACATATTGTATGTAAATGCCATATATGGTATATCTAGGTAATCGTGGCCAATTTTGGATGCAGCCTTATCTGGAAAATATTTTATAAGGCCATATCTATTTTTCACCTAGGAGGCTATGCCGCATTTGTTGCTCAATAGATTAAAAAATAATACTAAGACACTTAAATTTTATATAAGTTTTATCAGGTAGTCTTAGATCTCTTCAGATAAACTGATCACTTTTACTCTTAGAAGAAGATACTCGACAAACATATCTTAAGATAGTCGACAAAAGTACCATAAGACATTATACAAAACTTCTGAAAAAACTCGACAAAAGTATCTTATGACAATCGATAAAATTATTTAAGCATTTGACAAAAGTGTCTTACTTGGCTAAAGTATCTTAAAATACTCGACTAAATTTATTCAAGTATTATAACAGATTTGGCAACCTAATAAACAGGCATGACCATATATGGAGGCAATTATGTATGGCCAAATCCATATAAATCAAATAGGAACAATTTTTGATATGGCAATATGTGGACACAAGTCTGGCCATATCTAATAAATTTATACATTGTATATGGACTATTCCATATATATGGTGGTATATGGAGGCAGGTATGGACATGTAACCTTCTCCTGTTGTTGGTTACTCCTTTGTTGTGGCTAAGGAACTTCATCCTCTGATTGTAATCCTTTCACCAAGTTATCAGAGAGAGTAACTTGTTTCTAATTACGGGTATTTTCGGATATTGTCATACATGAATTTAGGTATAAGTTTTCCATCAACTCAATTCAATATAACGCATTACCCCGCAGTCAGCATATAACATGCCATGTGGCAGGGGGCAAAGTGCCAGACTTTTAAAAGACGAGTACGGTCATGGCGGCTTTTTGGGGAACTATCCCGGCATTTGCTTATATGATCCTACATGTATATGGGCAATTAAGAGAGGTTGTGGGAAACCACGAAAAACCACAACCAGGATAGCCGACCAGGGTTCAAACACTGGTCTCCCGAGTTTAAGGAGCACTAAGCCAACCTTGTTAGACCCGGGAGGTTATGTCGCCTTTATTCCTGATTAGATTTAAATAAAAGGAAAAAATGTTGTTTTTTTCGCGTAAAACTTTTTAAGGTAGCCAGCATGTATTAGCTTAAAGTTAACTTTTGACCCACCACAGTGACCCCACATGGCCTCTATAGAATCTCCCGCAAAGAAGAGAAAATGTACGATGACGTGCATGGTTAAAAGGCATCATAGTTGGTGTCACCGAACCTCGCAAGCCGATCGCCACGTAGCATGGAAACATTCTAGTTTGTCATTTCAAATGCATTCTATTTACATTTAACAATGGTAAATTTTGGCAGAAATTGTTCAAAAAATAGTACTAAGCTTTAGCACACTAAGCCAAGCCTTCCCACCAGCCAGCAGGGCATGAGGTTATCATGTTCCCGGGCAGCTATCAACAACAGAAGCATTAAATCTACTGCAAGAGCAATGAGGAAAAGGGAATGTCCAAAATTTGTTGTAGGTTTAACTGCATTGGATAAGTGCAGTTGATAGTGATAAGCAAGACTGGCCTCAGGATTGTCCTCTGAAAAGTAATGATGCACTACTTCCAACATTGTGTCAGCCTCTGAGTTCGTCTTGGTATTGTCTCCCTTCTGTATGGTGGCTAATGTTGCAATTGGGTGGTGCTGTCCATCAAGGATTTTGTCGCCGAATTAGTGATCTAGAAGCCTTCTAGTGTTCCTGCAATTGACGAAGATGATGTTTTTGGCTGTTCAGCACTGGAGACCAAAAGACTACATGGCGCTTGTGTGATGTGTGCAAGAGGCATCCCCACATTGCATGCATTCAAGCACAAAGTTTGGAGAGCTATAGCTTCCTCTTCAGCCCACAAGTCAGGTATGCTGTGTAATCCTTCTGAGATGACTTCTATAAATGTTAATCAGTCTGCAGCATGTCACCTGTAACGATTTACATTGGTTGTGGGATTATGTCCACCAAACTTGAGTTGGATAAACAGATGATGGCTAAGTGGCTCCTAATTGGCAACTCACCAGCAGCTTACAGTATTGCATATGTTCTAATGTGAGGTCCAGGTCACCCTTGGCAAGGCTTGTGCGAAAGGTGGGATTAAGAGTTGTGTGGAAGGTGGGATTAAGGGCTGGTTCATTGTGGAGGTTCTAGGCATTTAGGGTTAAGAGTTCCGTAACTACTGTCCCCTTTGGTCAACTATTCTACATCCCCATGCAGGATGCTTTGCATTGAAGTCCCTATGATGACCATTGGTAGATGAAACACCTGCAGAATAGTACAAATCATCCGGACATGTATTCTGACTGCCACCAACCAGTCCTACTGCTAGTATTTCAATACTGTTTTAGGAGTTGAGCAATGATCCATGATGTGAACATGTGCCTGAATTGATGAAATAATAACATGGCCCTTCTATGATACAGATGAAGGAAACATTCGATGCCACCACTTGAGCATTGTCAGTTTCTGCAATTTCTTTACCAGATGTATTTGTAGAATGGTAGTATCATCCATAATTTATGGATGCTCGTATCCCCTCCAATTGAGGTACTCGTGGGTGACAAGAGCGAGGGGGCACCACTTTAAGGGACTTGCTCTTTTCCAGTGCAGTGATGGCTTTCTGTTGATTTTGGATAGAGTTAGAGTTCTAATACTAGGCTGTTTCTCTTAGTTGGCTCATGAAACTTTAGACTGCCCAAGTTAGCAACCCAAAATTCCCCCTTGAACAAGCAATTTGAATTCTTCTTTATTGAAAGGCTCTGTAGCATTTGCTACCACCAAGGTAGCAAACTTGGACTGTGATTTGGTGGCAGAAATGCAGGTATACACTGTATGTGTTTGTTGCTTGTGTAGGGAATGTTGCAGCATAGAGGATCACAGAGTGGGAGAGGTCTCACCTTCCTGCACAATTGTTGCAGTAAATGATGAACAAGAGGGAGTTTTATTGGCCCCAGAAGTTGTGCAGGTACATGTATGTGCTTGGCTTTCTTTACTATTCAACTAGGCACTCAAATGGCCTAGTTGCAATTTTTGTTTAAGTTTTTCTTGAGTGGCAATCAAGAGTCGAATCATAAGTTGGGTTTGGAACTTTTACATATACCCGTCTAGCTGCCATGGCATGACTACAGACAACAACCTTGAATGACCTCAGGACCAAATTAGCAAAGACCTATAACCCTGTAAGCATTTCAACTTGGAATGAAATATTAATTGACCCTGAATTCAATTTCAAGCAACCATGCTACACAAATGCACAAAATCCTACAGAAAATGACCCTTTACCCCAATTACAAATTAACCTGAATGCAAGACCTGACACTGAACCTAATTAATGGCAACCGAAAAATAGACACTGCTCTACACATTCCACAACATCAGCTAATTTACTTATACCAAACTGCTTGGTTAATTACTAATTTGTACGATTCTTTTTTAGTCATAACATTTAATAAATACACATAAATAAATTTTAAACTTGTATTTCTTTGTACATGCATGCACAATTTTATATACATGTAATATTGTTATTACATGTAAGTTATATTTTTCATCAATCTGGGTATATAAAGATTTATTTCTTAGGACCCTTAAATAACGTTATAATCGAATTCCAGTGTTTTGATTACAATTCCATGAGGCTACAACCTACATGTCATGTGTTTCATGAAAGCATAGCATGCAATGAAATAAGCCGAAACAAAATGTACAGTGTACATGCATGTGCTCTATATTTCCCAGGTAGCACTCAATATTGGCCAATTATACAGTTTATGTAGGTAAAACGCACTTTTCAATATTTGCACATTATTACAATGTTAACATTGTGCCATAATTGCTAATTAATAAATTGACTACAATAAATGGACCAACATGCATATTGGATCAGATTAAGGCCCAATATTGGTCCTCTCTTGCTATCAATATGTAACTGAACCAACAATGGCAAATAAATTGGGCCAATATAATCCTGCTATTGAATGCAAAATAAGAGCGCAATATTGGCCAGTATTGCCTTGTAAGATTGTACGACTATCAGTCCAATATAGGTTTCATTGGCCAATTGTTGTCAATTAAACCAATATTGCTCCAATATTTAGCCATGCAAGCAAGGACCAATATTGAGTGCTAATTGCGTTTCATCGAATATTCACTTTTTCATTTTGTATAATCATTTCAGGAAACCTTGTGTAATGTATACAAAGATATTACTCTGGAAAAAACCCTAAAAAATCCGGTTGTTTATGGCAGGTAATAGGGTTTGATCTTGGGTTTAGTACATGTATATCCCCTTGAAATATTGCTTTCATGCAAAGTTTTTGCAGTGCTGTTTGCAATTTATTGTAATCCAGCATGGTTATTATTTAATTTTTATCCTGTACAGGAGATGGGGCTGTTATACACAAGAATAAAATAGGCATTTGAAAATGTTGAAATGAGAAAATAAATTGGCTTACGTAGCAGGGCACTTTTCTATGTTGCATTTCTTAGTAGTTGGGGCTGGACGGGTGGTGACGTCACAGAGGCGCTCGTCGACTTCCCTTCCTGTAACTTTGTTTTTGCAAACTGGCTTGGACATCTGTAATCCTAAAAAAATTAAAAGAACAAACTTGGAAGACAATTACGCATGTTGACAATAGATATAATGTACATGTAGTAATATATGTCTCAGTTGAGACCATTGACCAAGCAAAAACTGAATGAAGTTTCTGATGACATTTACCGATTGTGCGTTTGGAAGCTAATATTCAGGATTTGAACAAAAAAATCATGTAGTCATTTATGACAATTGTTCTATTTAGTCTCAGAAGGTAATTTTAATGTGAATACTTATAGTACAGTGAAATCGCTCTGTAACGGACTGTCCTATGGGACCAACAAAATTTTCCTTTGCAGATGGGTGTCCTTTGAGGAGGGTATTTTTAAATTCATTATACATTACATTATATGGAATACAGTGAAACCGGTAAATAGTGCACACGCTTGGGACCGAACCATAGGGTGTGTAACTTTACCGGATACGTATGTAGGTTCATCTAAAGTGATGAACCATCATTGGATCTCCAAGAATTGAGAATTTGGATCAAGTTCTGACATAGGCTCGGAATCGTTTTAATCATGCAAGTGTGTTGAATATTAATGTGATACAAAACTTAGTTAATTTTAGCATACAAATAAATCAAGGAAAGGCATAGAAATTATTACTTTGGGATAATACAGTAGTTTTCTGGTACGTCTTGCCTGGTCGAGAGCTAGATAAGTAAAGAGAGCAGCATATCTAAAATAAGGTCTACTAAGGCGGATCGTCAATTGCAAAGGCAGTGGCAGATAAGAAATAATACATAAGGTGTATCAGTTGGGAACCATAGGTGAGCGGACAACAGCTCGGTAGGTCTGTAAGACTGGGCCCAAAGCAAAGAAATAGACCTAATTAAGTCCTGAAAAGGACTTTAGAATGAAAATATCCTGAAAAGGAAATGAATAATGCAAAAAGGAAATAAAGTTAAATCTGAATACAAAATGCAACCTGTTCCACTTGGACAATAACAGATTGTCACAAGTAGATACCATGTATCACCCAAGGAGTGCTGACACACTGACCTAGTTTAACTTAAACAGATGTCCGTCCAGATTGGTCCCGAATAGCCTCAGAGATGTAACAGAATGAAGTGTAACGCCCACTACTGTCTGACTCCTAATTGGTTACAGAAGTCAGCCAAGTAGTATAAAAGGAGTACTA
>JAQGCC010000771.1:0-30416 GCA_034698905.1 Xestoiulus laeticollis
TTGGAGCTACACAGACTACGTGAATGTCTACGTAAGAATTCTCCATTGGAAAGGGTATGGTTGAAAGCCCCCTTAACGCACATACCAAGATGCACATTTTTGGTAATTTGTGTAAAACATTCCTGAAAATAATTTCCTAATTTCATAAGGTAAAAACTTGTTGAGATACAACATTTTCGAGTTTAGTGACCTTGGTACCTTATACAGTTTAGGATTTCTATGCACTTCCTCTTTCATACACTGTACATTTGTTGCTATTGCAATGTGAGATATTTCATCTGAATTTTGAGTTTAACATTTTTTTTATTTTATTTCCAGACCTTTGAACTATTGCGTTATCACGCTAATCCTTCCATTTATAACAATCAGCACAAAACGCCATTAGATTTGGCGTGTGAATTCGGTCGCTACCAGGTAAGAATTGCACCAAATTTTGCTTAAAATAATCTTAATTTTTAGCTTTTAAGAATTTAACTGCCTAAGATATTCAATTCTGTAACGAGTTCTATCGAAATCTAGTTGAAATGAAAATCGGACAAGTTTAAATTCTTTTTTTTAAATGCACATGCGTGAGTGACGTCATTTGAGCATGTTATCATCTATCCTCCACATGGCTGAAATTTAGAAGTTGAATATCCTATCGTAATTAATTTACATCACGTGTTCAGTGGTCTTATCGTAACGGCGCTTCATTGAAATGCCATTCAGGATGTATTACCTTCATGAACTTTGACTTCTGGTTTTCAAAAGTCTTATTTTTTATCACCTTTAAATTTGACCTGCAGATGTCAACTGCCAGTAATTACCCGATTTTTATTTCATCTGAAACAGGATAGAACTTGTGAACTTGTGGAACTTGTATATCTTGTCAGATATACATGTACGAGGTTTTTATCCAGAGATAGTCTTCCTTTTTTAATTGTCCTGGATATAAAAAATTCGAAATTTGGGGAATGTATAAAATCCCAGTTAATGGTAGCAAATGGGGTTAAGTGGGTTGCACAAGGGGGATGTTAGATCGGGATCAGTGGATGTGTGAGTGCTTTCAGAATTGGCCGTTAATTAAACCACTAAAGGGTTTTCCGTCGTTTTGCAATTAGTAGGTAATCTTTTTAAAACATTCGCTGAAATTAAGTTAATCGTTAACCTCGGATAATGGCCGTCTTCAGTTTATCGCCAGCCCATTAAATAACAGGGTTGTGGTTGAAAACCATCATTAAAATGTGTCCACTATAGTAGGTGGACTCTTTTACAATGGTTTTACCCGCATTCTTCATCTGGTTTATGCAGTTTTATTAGCTGAAATAGTCGTTTTTAACCGACTTTAATCCGGAAGCTAATTACGCGTCTAATTTGCTCACGCGTTTCGTTTAAGATTTGAAAATTCAACTTAATCTTAGGAGGATTTTTATGGGATTTTTCTCCTTTGAGGATAGACTTTTCTCAGAAATTTTAAACATGGGATTCTTGAAAAAATTCCTGTCTTGATAAAAATCACACAAATCGTTGAGTCTAGCAAGAAATGCATATAGTGAGCATTTTGCAAGATTACATCTGTATACCTTACCATACGGTCTTGATGGGTTCCTTCCTGGAAAGGCGTTAATCGAAATTCTGTATAACGAATCATTTATTTTTATATAAGGCCAAGGCAATTTCTAAAGGATCTAATCCAATTTCATAGAAAAATCACTACGTTGAACATACCGTAGTAGTCTACTTTAGCCGGCTAATGCTATTTTCTAGCCTGCTATGCAGGCCTCGACATAAGCAGTTAGAGCTCGTGTAGTCCTAACCTCCTGTTTGTAGGGAAGGGATTCTGACCTAACCTCTGTTGACCTACGGTTTCTAGGGGAGGAATTCTGACCTGACCTAACCTAACCTCCGGTTTCTAGGGGAGGGATTCTGGCCTAACCTAACCTCTGGTTTCTAGGGGAGGGATTCTGACCTTACCTATATAACCTCTGATTTCTAGAGGAGGGATTCTGACCTAGCTTAACCTCCGGTTTCTAGGGAGGGATATTCTGACCTAATCTAACCTCCAGGTTCTAGGGGAGGGATTCTGACCTAACCTCCGGTTTCTAGGGGAGGGATTCTGATCTAACCTCTTAGTTCTAGGGGACGGATTCTGACCTAACCTAACCTCCGGTTTCTAGGGATGGATTTTGACCTAATAATGTATAACCTCCAGTTTATAGGGAAGCCTAGGGATTCTGACCTAACATAACTTGCGGTTTCTAGGGAAGGGATTCAGTCCTAACCTAACCTAAGCCTTTGGTTTACCGTAGTCTCATTTTTTTTTTTTTTCATTTTCATAGCTCATGTCTATAAGCCTGCATTTGAGGCTTGAAAATAGCACAGCCGGCTAAAGTTGACTTTTACAGAAAATGCATTCTCTTCTTCATTTAAAAAAATGCATCAGTTTAATAAATGAAAACAAAGATGTAAAATTTCCTTATTTTTTGTTCGTATGTTTCCATATACGACCTAATTTAGACGATGAATAGAAACCTGTCCTTAATTAGGAATGACCGTTCTACCTTAAAAAGCCGTATAGCGAGGTATGGGTAAAAATGGCCGCTGGTGGGCTGTCCAATTAGCACTCGCTAATTGACCCTTCCCTCTAGAGTTTTAATAAAACCAGCGCACATTTGTGAAACACGTGCGAGTCGTGACCTAGAAACGTTAAAAAAAGTGAAAAGACGATGATAGACGTATCGTAATTGAAGAAATTGAATGTTTCATTTTTGTTTTTTTTTAGATCGTCGAAATGCTCTTGTCCAGCAATAAATGTTGTTCAATTTTGGAGGAGAGTCCGGACGACACGGCCGATAACGATCGGACCACTTGCCTTCATTTGGCCGCCAAAAACGGACACGCGGAAGTCATTAGGTAAGACCTGTCCCAGACGACCTTGCTGACCCACAATGAGGACTGCTTTTTACAAACCTAGTGTAAATTTCGTAATGCCTCTGTTTAGCAAACCAAAATTCATCCACATATAACATTCGGTAACTTTGGGCAACGTGAAATTGTCTTCAATTGTGCCACTGGTTTCTGGGGCTTAAGACCCTTATAAGAGTTTCGTGCTGATTTTACGACTTGTTTCGAGTTTTATCGGTCGGGAATAATGGAAATATATGCGACTTGAGCTGCAACCATCATGGGGATTTTGCTCGAATTTCACATAAAAGCTTAATACCCATATCGCTAATTTTACGGTTTCCCCCCCTTCTCCTACACCCCCACCCTTCCTAACAACTCTGTTGAAATGTCCAGGATTGGAACAATCGAACTGATACATGGTTCCAATATACGAGGAAAACCTGGAATTGTTAGGGATGTCGGATCTTGTCAAGGACCTAGCAGGGAAAAAAGTGATGTATTTCGTTAAAATCAGGAAAATTGCATGGTTTCCACAAACCTGGAATTGTCAGGGAAATGTTATTCCTCTTGTAATAGTACGGTGAATTGCAGGGTTAATTTCAACATATCTGAAAACATGGAATTGTTAGGGAAAAACTAGTTTTTTCTGTAAAAGTTATGGCAATTCAATACAAATATTATACACTTGGTTTCAGATAATAACCAATTATTAGTTATCAAGGAAGTCAAAATATGGCGCATGCCAACCCTGCATCTATAGTGGGGAAACCCCCTTTCTATTTCATTTTAACATAAATTTCACACATTTTTTTACGATACCAAGAAAAAAATTGCATCTACCTGTATACAACTATACATGTACATGTATATTTAATGCCATCACTATGCGCTGATCTCTTAATTAAAAGCATTTTTTTAAAATACAGATTTGATGTGAAAAATATAAGATGAAGACAAGGTGGTTAGAGAATTTTTGTTATAGGAATAGTGTCTTAGTTTTAAATTTTCATTCGTCATAATGGTCAGTGAAATTAGTTTAAAAAAAACAACTGGAAAAGTCAAGGAAGTTAAAAAATTCATTTCTGTGGGAACCCTGCATGCGGAAACTACTTTATGAGCCTCTAAATTGGATTTTTGTGACCAGCTGCCCATGGTGTCATAGCTCATAGACCACGAGGGGGTGCTGAACCAGAATAAGACTAATTTGTTCGACTTGAAAACATTGTTTATCGTCTATCGTTTTTCGTTTCATGCAAGTAGACTTAAATTCGGCCACTGGTTTCTTAACGGGTACATCAGACAAGCGGCGGCCACTTTTCAAGTAGCCTACTTGACCAAATTTGGGCAAATGCAAGGAAATTCCGACGCTGGTGGCGCCCTCTCACTCGTCCCAGAATGAGGTCTTGGCGTGATCAGCATTTTTTAAATTTAATCTTCGTTGGGTTATATATATATATATATATATTTTTTTTTTTATTCTCGTTAGGCCTAAATCTGGATAAATCTGATTTTTCCTTCGGCGTGTCTTTCCCATTCGAGCATAATTGGAACTCGTTAACGCGCTTTTATTTCAATCACAATATAAACAGGATTAAGAAATGGGGCCTCACACAAAATAGAGAGTTTTGTTGTTTGAAAGACGGATTTAAACCGAGTTTAGCAACGTAAACTTTGTTCAATGGCGTTGCTTTCATTCCCTTTATATTGCGATCAAATTGTAGGGTGGTTAAATAATAATGTCATTGGCCACTGGCATTTTTACCAATTAGCTAACCGAGTTGTTTACGTGACACCCTTACCTCCGATTAAAAAAAAAATATTTGGCACTCATGCACCTACATGTACAGGAATATGAGTGGTTAAACCTCCGTTAAGTTTTAAATGACAATGCACGTTTCTACTCTATGAGGCCGATGTAGTTCAAGGCTACTTTAATGGAAGATAAATTCTACATTAACCATCCTGAAAACGGATTTATGCTCGATTGCATTAAATTTGTTAATTTGTTTCAATAATCAAGTGCATGATTAGTGTTGGTATCGTGGTTTTAGCTATTTTAATTGTTCCTTAAATGACAGCCCTAGTCACGAATTCTATCTTAGTAAAATATTGTGCAAAGATGGTTAAACTAAATGGTCTTGCCAAATTTAAAACATTTTGACAAATCGGAAATATAAAAGTGAAGACATGTATCCTGAATGGCATTTTAATGAAGCGCCGTTACGAAATGACCACTGAACACGTAATGTAATTATTTCATTCATTAGGTAGCCTACTTTTTTCGTGCTATAGGTAAAGTAGTTTTTAAATTTGACAGGAGCATTTACTTAGCGGCCCTAACTATATGTATAACCCTATTTTTACCACCTCGTGCGACTGCGGCTTGCGCCGCCATTTTGATAAAATGGCCACCATAGTCAATTTTTGGCGTTTAAACCATTTTTTTTGCATTTAAATTGGGGTTATACAATGCAGGTAGGCTACACTCCTGCCAAATTTCAAAACTCCTCGAATTTTTGCACCAAAACACTTTGTTTCCAATGAATGGGTTAATAATTAAAGAAGGCAATCAGCTTCTAAATTTTAAAAACGTCAAAACACAGAGCAATATGATCGAGAATACATTAATTTCAGTAGCTGAATTTTCTGGACTAAAATTATATTTCATCTGCGACAGAATACACGACGTGGGCTGTTATTTGGTGGTTTAGAAAACTGGAAATCTGATTGTTTAATGCCAAATTGTTAATTGCTTAACCTTTGATTAAATGTTGTATTTTTTTTTCCAAAAAAAATAATTGATTATAACCGCGTTTACTAAACTCACTAAAACCGCGTTTACTAAACTCACTAAAACCGCGTTTACTAAACTCACTAAAACTCAATAAAAAATTATTAATAACTATCTTTATAATGTATGTATAGCCTATAACTATATTTTGTTTTTTAACAAACACTATTTTTTGTTAAACATCTTTTTTTTTTTTTTTGGTATGTGTGATTTAGTCGGTACATTGGCAAATAAATAAACGTGTGATTTATAATAAATTTAATTGTCCATTAAAGATCACTGAGTCTTAAGCTAGCTGTATGGCGCTTTCTTTCTTAATTACTAATGTAAGATTCTGTGCTTGCAGGTTGCTATTAAAACATGGTGTTGATATAAACCGGTCAACATTACGAGGAACATGTTTACACGAGGCGGCGTTGCACGGCAGGTTCGAAGTCGTCAAGATTTTATTGGAGGTAAGGAGATCAAAAATCGATTTTATATCAAGCTTTTCATACGTGCACTTTAAATATCGTGGCGCCATCTGTTGATCTTCAAACGAAACGTGGCACGAGTTGCAGTTATTGAAACAGAGATGGCGTTGGCGTGCTCGTTACCAACTTTCCCATTTTCTCAATTGATTTTTCGTGGATTTGTTTAAAATTAAACGTGGATTTCACGATGCTTAAAAACATGTATTTTAGATGTATTTTATGCACGAAGGGTTGTCTTATTTTCCATTATTGTGGAGGTGAACCATGAATGAAGTCACGCATTTATGGATGACCCTTGTTCATTATAAACCTATTATGATTTTGCCATAGAAATAAACCTAGAGCGATCTTCAATCTAATTATCTGTAAAGGTTCTCACAGAAAACCTGGAATTGTCAAGGAAATTGAATAGTCGTGGAATACTCGGGAAAAGTGATTTATTTTGCAAATTTCAGGAAATTCAACCCAAATATTCCATTTGTTTTGTTATAGCCAGTTATTAGTTATTACAAAAGCACAGTTAGCTATCCCTGCATGTATAGAAACGGGGAATTCCCATTTGAACTTATTTTAATATAATTTTAAATGTACATGTACACAAATAAAAAATCGACATATTTTTTTAACCAAAACATATTTTTTGTCTAATCTTACAACTATTAAATGGCACAACAATTCACTAACATCGAAATTAAATTATATAATTGTCAGGATGGTCAAGGAAAATTAGTTTAAAAATGTAAATGTCAGGGAAATTTCTATCCCCGAAGCTAAGCGACGTCAGGCTCTGTTATTGACTGGGTTTTTTTATCATTGAGACTGTATGTCTAGTTGTCTACACCAATCAAATTTCTAATTTATTCTGCATAACAGTCTCTTTTATTAACGTAATTATGATTGGATTACTAACCTGCAATTTATTCACTGCTAACGAGATTTTTTCTCTCATCATCGCTGTTTTGGCAAGTTAAACGATCGACCATTAACTTAGAATCGATATTCTTCTCATTGTTTTTTTTTTCTTCTTCTTCTTCTAGTGGGGAGGAGATTAATTAAAACATTTGACATTATTGATTTTTTTTTTCTTTATTTCCGTTCACCCGAAATGATAAAATTCATTAACTGCTTCATTAAGGCATAAAAACGCCATTTTGAAAGAAAAGAGGGGTTAACCTTATACATTGCTGAGGGGTCGCAAAGGAGCTAATTTAGGTACTATTGCCTTTCAGATAATTTTTTTAATCAAAAGGGCGTCTCTCTTAATGGTCTCCATAAAAAACGAGTGGCATAAATCCGTTAAATGAAGCGTCAAATTTGTTTGGCCTCTTAATTGGACGATCGAAAAGATTGAAAAAAATGTGAACAATCTAAATCAAATTCCCTAACACTGTAATTTATGGCATATAATCTCGTTAACTACTTGACAATGTCAAGGAAAATATATGCAATTGTCAAAGTTTTCAAAAATGCTCATGAAAAATAGTCTGGTATATTTTAAGGAGATGTTATTTAGCATTATGATATGATTATTGTAAACCATCGTATTTGTAAATTCGTAATACATTTTTGGGAACTGTTTAAGGCTCATTATCCTCTGGAGCAAGCCCTATACCTGCAATGTTAAATTTTAAAGCCATTTTCTCATAACTAATAAAAATAAATTAATGAAAAAAATTGCTCAATATTAATCATGTTTTGGTGCATCCAGCTGGCTATTTCATTTCGTAAAATTCAACAGCATAAACTCCTAATTAGATATATTTTAAATAAAGGGTGTCTTTTATGGGACATTAGCTGCCCCCTAGCGGCCAAATGACGATGCTGGAACCCTAGATGCTGGATGAACTAAAAAGTGATGAATATTAAGCAATATTTTTCATTTATTCATTTTATAAGAAATGGAGAAAATGACACTTGAAAATGTAACATTGCATGTATAGGGATTGCTTCAGGGGGTAATGGGCCTCAAGTAATGTTAAGGATAATAGCGTCCTCTGTCGGCTTGAATTCTAGTTTACAGGTCCAATGTAATTTGAAAACTGTATTCATGAGCATCCTTTCAACAATTTTATATCCGATGCAGTATTATATTTCATTTCTGAAGAATATGTAGCCTGTAGTTAGTCCAACTTAAGACATGATGCTATCCGTCGTTACGAGAGCTATGGAAGCGTATAAAATGGCTGTAAAAGCGAGCATCGTAGCCTGTAGTGTAAGCTGGCCCTATACTAACGAGTAACAAGTAGCTTTTAAAATTTCTAGTTTTACACGCTATGCGTTTGTACGCCGAAATAAAATGCTCCCTCAAGTAAATGATGACCGACATAAATTTCAAATAAATGGAAAATTTGCTCGCTTGAAATTGAATGCACCTCGACGAATTTCCATATACCAACTGGAACGCCATTGAGAGTAGGAGTGGGTGGGAGCTAAAACCATATGATGAAATCATAAAAAATGCACCTTTCTTTTGTTCATCCCCTAAATTACATATGTTATTAGTTTTTTGCTTCTTCCTTATAGTAGTTCTTATATCCATAGCAGGATAGTATTTTGGTGGGGATGAAATCCTATCTTGTATGATCTGTACCGACTGTACGTATACATCATACATGTACTTCCATGCATTCGTTAATAAATTATACGTATTAAAATTACGAAAATGAAAAGATACACTGTCCAAATTAATTGGCTTGGCACTCTTGTAAAACTTAGGAATGCTAACCTGAGATAGTTTTATTGAAAAATCTACAAAAATCAACAAAAATTCCACAAATCATTGAGGAGTAGAAGAACAAGAAGGGCAGTAAACTGCCTCACACCAAGAAGGACCAAATAAGCCCCATTGGGGCTTTTCTCTATTAAGCCATTTTCTCTATAACTTATAAAATTATATTAATGAAAAAATGTCTCAATATTAATCACGTTTTGGTGCATCCAGCTGGATATTTCATTTCGTCAAATTCAACAGTATAGTCTTATAATTGCATATTTGAAAAGGGGTGTCTATGATGTGAGTACTAGCTGCCCTCTAGCGGTCATTATTTATAAAATAACTGGAGGAAATACATTTTTTAAAAATATCAAGCTTGATGCATCATAAAGGGCTGAATATTAAGTAGTTTTTTTTTTTCATAATTTATTTTTATAAGTCATGGAGAAAATGACTTTTGAAAATTTAACATGCAGGTATAGGGCTTGCTACTGCAGAAAGTAATGAGTATTATGCTCAGAAAAAGCAACTGTTAAACATGTATCTACTATTACACAAAAGTCTGTTGGAGACCTTAAGAGAAAATTTAGTGAAATTATTGTAAATAAATTTTGACTTTGGCTGCATCAGGCTCCATTTTACCATTAGAGGATTGAAGCTTGCTTGCAATAGCCATTCAAGGCTTTCCAATGATGCAAGATCCCAAATTCTGTCAATAAGTAAATAAAAATAAAGCTCCACACGCCTAAAGATTCTTAATTTAGCATCGAGGGAGCACATTGTAAATTTAGTTAATTGCTATAGATTCGCACTTCCACCGCGGCATAACTTATGCACCCCTGGTGGGAAATAAAATATTTCGTGACGATTTCTTCGGGCATTATAAATTTCCATCCCATAGGAATGGATAGAACGACATTAAAACACTTTCTTATTTTTTTACAATGCATGCTGGAAACATAATTAATTTCATTTCCCGCCGCACTTATTTATACTCTGTTTTCTTATCGCGCTCATTATTACTTCTTATAGAGCGTGAAAAAAAAAATATAATAAACCTCTCGTATATTTTTGCACGATTTTGAGAAGAAGTTAGATATAATAAAACGTTTCATTCATTGCTCGCTCCCCGTAGGTTCCTAATAGAAAAATTACAGTTTTATTCGCGGTCGAGATACGAGAGAATTGAATGAAGTCGGATTTACGAGCTTCTTTATTCTACTCGAAATCGTGATGAAACGTTTGATAAAATGCTCCACGATATCAAGAAACAAAGGGGGGAAACCGTTAATTAAGATCGTAAAAAAATCTCGCCCTTGTTTTGATATTATCTAACAGCGTGTAGCTGCTCTGTAGGAATCATGCACGCAACATCCATGGCCTACCTCTTTATATTGTCCATTCTCAGGGCAGAACGAGGGTCACCCAATTATAGAGGTGCTCTTTTACAAAACAAGGCTATAGGTATATTTTGTATTTATGCAAAAATGCATTCACTTCTCCATATCCATTGTTTATAATTCTTGGAACCATACAGTAAAACCTGGGAAAGTAACCACCTCTCCATATAGTGGCCACTTTTCATAAAATGGTTTACGGTAGAACATATCTAAAATAATACTCTTGGGGCCCAGAGAAAAATATTATTTTAGACAGTTTATTATTTTACACAGGTTCATCTAAAACATGCTACTGTGTATGCAGTTGCAAAATAGAGAATTGTTGGGATCAATAACAATTATTAAATATCCCTTTATGGAGGTTTATTATTTTGTATATGTGTCGGGACCAGCACATTTTATTATTTTATGCAGGATTATTTTAGACAGGTTTCACTGTATTGTGTATAGTGAACTGAGTGTGCTATCTCTTTTGGATTTTTGTCATTGGCATACATGTGCGAAATTTGTGGGTCCTGTATGAGTTATTATGCAACAATGTTCAGATAAAATGTTTTTAATGTTTTTATAGTTTCTTATATGGAGATTGGAGATGTGAAACTAGAAATCTTCTCCAATGATTAACACTTGTTGCAAATGTGCTACAACTGTGCTGGTATGTTTATTGCAATGAAGTATATTAAAAAACTGGTTAGCTTTTTTTAAATAAAGGTTTCAAAATGTTATATTGCAAGTGGGATTAGTTCCCCCAAAATTAAGATTTTTCATTTAAGAAGGATACACATGTACATCAAACTTTACACCAGGGTGCCCACTCCAAGAGGTTTTCAACAGCACTTGAATTGACCCGGTTGATCTCTTCGTGTTCACTTGAATTTAATATTAGTTTGCTATCGCGGCATTAAAAAATGAGATTTCGCTTTGAAACAATACATTAAGGTGAAATAGAGTGGCAGCTCTTGATACGAAACTGTAATAACGTCACGCCTATTATGGCAGGGTTCTTCATTGGGATTTTAATTAAATTCATTATTATTTTTTATTATGTCATCATATTCGTGCTGCTTGGAGAGCATTATAGAAGCATTATTATAACTTGTGTAACCCTGACATTCAATGCTTATGTTTTATGGCTTATGCACTGATGTTCCACATAACGGTCTATTGCGCTGATGACACATGTGCCAGCAGATGGCGCAAACAAGCAAAGGGTGCTAGTCTGTTTCTCATGTCGTTTATGCAGTATTTGCTTACAGTGGCGCTACAGGGCGACTTGCCAATGCTGCCAGTACAAATTTTTCGAAAGGGCAAAATTCCCTAAGTGGCATACGTCTTGTTCAGATAAGAGATTAAAATGAGGTCATGTAGGTCGCTTAGCTTTCTGCACATTGAAGGCCTCTTGGGGAAGTGAAAAGTCCCTCCTCTGCAGGCAAAATTACTGTATGACACCGATTTTTGTTACCTTTCTTTGCATCAATAGAAAGATTGAACAGCACGTTAAAACACTCACCGTTTACGATTCCGTTTGAAAATATGTTTCGAATCCATTTCGAAAACGTAAGCCTGTATTGCATGTGAGCAGATGGGTATCTTGGCATTTTTGATGATGCGACTTTTGGCAAAAGCGTCTTATGTCTAGCGCCACCACTCGGGCACATTTTGTAAATGGCGTATCATGTAGTAGAAGCGCCTTAGGTTTAGCACTACCAAGTATAGGCTAGCCAAACGCGCGATTCCAGCCTAGTGTGGCCTGGGGCTCTAAGTGCGTCTGCTTGATGTGCACGTTTCCGACTCACAAGATTGAGTTACTTACTACGCAAATGCAGTACGATACAAGACAGTGTTGTCGATAAAGTGTCGTTGTATGAAATGCATATCAATCTTTCTATAATATTTTGAATTTATCGTCCTACTGTTTCTTAACCTTCAGGCTAAATAAACTAATTCACTTGCTGTAATTAAACGGCTTCCAATATTGTGAATATAACAGATGCCAAAGGTGTGTTGCAAAAATAGGCCAATGTTAAAAATCATAAAAATATCTAAACTAAGGTGTATCAGAATTGTCATTTTTTAACCCTACTTTCGATTGGTGCTTAATCACCCTTGCTATCATCAACAACATAAATTGCAATCAATTTCAATTTTCCATTTCTGATTGAATGGAGCTTATTGGTGCATTTATTTGTTTTCCACGTTGCATATTACATTTCAATTTCATGTTTTATTTTTCAATTAATTCCATTCCTTTTTCATTTGTTTTTCAGAGTGGCGTGGATGCAAATAAACCGAATTCATATGACCAAACTGCCTTAGATATCGCCAAAAAAATAACTTCCTCCAGGGGATGTAGGGAAATGAAGCAGATGCTCAAAGGTAGGCCTCGCATCCGCGATTTATCACCAAATTTTATTTTTCTTGAAACTCAATTTTTATACAAATTACTGGGGTCTATCTTGGGGGAGCTTAATTAAATATTAACGAGGAGCATATATACGTATATACTAAGTTATGCAGAAATTTCATACATCTCCCAGATAAGGTCTGCTTATCCAATTATTTACGCTGTAAAAATGCTTTTATAAAGCAGATCTCTTTTCAACATGTTTTTCCATAAAATTTGAATATGACTCGAGTGAAATAATGAGAAAATTAATAAGTGGTGCGCCGTAACTGATAGCGCGGAATTTCCTACTTTTTCCGCCAGGGAGGTTACGTGCACCATAATAATGGAAAAATTGAGCAGCGTGTAGTACAATGACACGTTATCAACAACACTGCTTTGTATCGTACTGCACATATGTATACGCAATCAGACGTCAAGCAGACGCGCTTAACGTGCATGAAAATGACTTGCCAGGCAAACGTTAGCAGACGATTCATCCGAAAAATGGCGTTATGCCTGATTTTCACTACGCGTTTTTCCGACCGAAATCGGTGAGTGCGCATGCACATCGAGCACACAGTGGTGTGCTCACCGCGCCATCTGGATAGATCATTCGTGGCCAAAGCTTTAGATTGTCAAGGGCAGTTATTGAAGGCTTGGAATATTAGTAGTGCAGTGGCTCTTCTAGACGAAAAAATACGATGTGCATGCGCACTCACCGATTTCGGTCGGAAAAACGCGTAGTGAAAATCAGGAGTTAGACTTAAGGCATTTCTGCTACACGATACGCTATTTTCAATTGCGCCCGAGTGGTGGCGCTAAACTTAAGGCGCTTTTGCCAAAGGCCATGATATCAACAACCTATTAATGACTAGTTTTTGCCATATTCAATACAGGCTTACATTTTCGAAATGGAATCGTAAACATTGACTGTTTTTACTTTATTGCCCAATTTCTCTATTGTAGCCTATAAGCTTAACATAAGCTAAACGTAAACGAAAATCTTAAACTACCAGCAATTTGTAAGAACTCCAAATTATTGAAAGCATCATTTTGAAAATTTTAAACTCGTGGTCAAATCATTCCCAAAGTGGTCATCAGAGGGTTAAACTGATACAACCCCTTTCAGTACCTTTAGTTGTACATTTATAACCCTTAATACCACCATGGTCATGTTACATAAAGTTAAATCTGCAGGCTACAGATTTGCTACCCATGATCAATACGTTAATAGTGATTTATAGCCATCCAATATATCATCATTAAACTGAAACTATACACTTTCCCGCCACCTACTATTTCATTCCTCGTTTTTTTAGTATTCCTAATTGTGAACATGTGAGGCTTGTTTCGTTGCCCAGAATCTCGTTTTGCATCTGTAATGCGGCTAATGCAAAACTCTTCATTTATTTCGCTCCATCAGATCTCGTTGTTTGTTGCTTGTCGATGGAGTTGGGGGTGGTGGGGGTTGATGGGGAAGCTGACTTTAGGAACGATATTGATCGCAGCGCTTCATCGAAGCGGCACGAGCCTAGTGCGCCGTAATTTGTCACCGGTCATACGCTGACATTTTGTGATGTATTATCAGGGATGATGTTTGATCCTGCCTGGATTAAACCTGATTGGCGAATATGTAGGAAGTCGACTGCAGTTCCCTGTCAATCTCGATTAAGGAGTAAACGGCGCCGATTAACCAACTAGTGAGCGGTTTGGATCGTTTAACAACTTGTCCGAAAATAACAGGATCTGCAGTCACGATTTCTATTTTGTCCCTGTGACGTCATTTCATCTCATATTCCACACATGCTCACGCCTATGTATCAATCAGCCACACCAACCTGAGCAGAGCTCGCATAGGTGCACCCAAACAATAGTCACAACTTAAGTTCAAAAGGTTGAGGTCAAGGTAAAGCGACCTTTGACTGATGGTCACGTATCCTCAAATTTAAAAGTTGACTTCCTTCAGTCATATCGCGTAATGGCGCCTCATACACATCACGTGTTTAGTGGTCGTTTAATAACGGCGCTTCATAGAAATGCCAGTCTAGAAATGCCTTAATTCTCTTTTACTTCTAGTTTTCAAAAATCTGTTTCATAATCTTTAAATTTGGCGTGGTCATGCATTTGATCCCCCATGGCGTGCATATTTATCTTACCAGGATTTTGTCCGATTTTTATTTTGACTAAGATAAGATTCGTGACCTAGGCCAAGCCAACGAAGAATTCGTGATCGTGCCGGATTATTCTAATGGCTATACTAATGTACATGTATTTCATCGACAACATTTGTAATAACCATTCGAGGTGAATTGCATTATTTCTATTTAGCAAAAATATGTTTTTGTCCTTTTTAAATTTGGCGTGGTCACGCATTTTATCCCAACAGAAAAAACGTAACTAGGACATTTCAAATTTATGCCCACAATTACTTATTTTGATATGTACTTGTTTAAAATTGCATACGATAGCAACAGCACTTAAGCGGAACGAATTATTAGTTTGGAAGGAAATACATTTGGTAAATAGCATCATTGTTATTGCTTTACGAACCTTAAAACCATTCGTAAACGATGTTGATAGAGATTTTTCAACTTTAAGATGAGCTGAAACAGTGAGTCGATCCACATACATTGTATATCAGTATATTTTCCTCATGAAATATTTGCAAGTTGAAATATATTCTCCCCATTCTCTCGTCACATTACTCATGTGACTCACAGCTAGTGCAGTCTTAATTCCTAATGAGTTGATACGATGACTGACAAAAGCGTTTTTCGGTTAATCCCGTTCCAGGCAACGTGATTAAATAAACCTATCGTGTGTGTCTTATGGCGCTCCTGCATTTGGCTGCTGGATTTTTCAGGCTTTTATACTAGAAGCTTAAAACTGACAACAAGGATTATTGGTATTCGTTGAAACGCGGTTTAGACAACCATTGGCTCATTTTTCAATTCTTCTCGTTTTTAGTTTTGTTTATATGTTTTGTACTGCAAAATACTGGATTTTTATATTGGGTTTGCCCAGACATTTTTTGGACAATATTCTGCCTCTGCTGAATTTAGTCAACTGAAAAGTTGTTGTGTGACATTGTTAAATATCCCACTAGAACTGGAGCGAATTTTTGATAAATGGCTAATTGAAATGGCCTCGGTTCATTAATACATTTATAAATGCTAAATTTGCAGTTTGAATTAGGAATTACATTTGTTTGGTCCTACACTCAAAAGTACGTACCACTTGCATAGGAATGACTCATTTGCATATTCATCAGGAGACCCCCTTTGCGGTTCAGTAATTTAAATCCTGCGGTTTGTCTTTCCAATTTCCATATTGAAACGTTGAATTTCATGAATCGCAAATGGGATTTCAAGCCATCTTGACCAGGGATGAAAGGTGACGCATGCGCAGTGTGAAATATCTGTTGACATGGATAATTTGTTTTATATTACATGTATACAAACTGTATATGTAATCAATCATCTTTTACACGATATAAAACATGTATATTGAAAGTTTCAATATATAAAATAATTATCAGAAATGGACGTGACACGATTTGCCAACAGAGGATTTTGTCCCTGTATTATATTGAAGAATTATGATGAGATGGAAATTGGAATCCCAAATTAGGATAACGGTTCGTTATTACATTCGCACGATTTTCGTGAATATACGTAACACGATTCACCCTGGGGATTTTGCCTATGTATATTCATTTCAATTTCCGCTAATCTTTGCTAATTCGTGATAACGCGTTATGGGTCGATCGATTAATTGAAGCGCCATAGCGCTCCCCTTTTTGGTAATCAGCTTATAGTTGTGGTAAATGTATGCACGATTTTGACCACCTAAACCTGATGTAACATTTTATATTGTGTTTATGAAAATGTCATATTGGTCGACTATTACAGCTACAGATGTAGCACATTTTATCATTTTTACACTTATTTCAATACATTGGGCCATCATGCAATTCGATCCTTTCTATTAAACGAAATTCTAATATGTGTAGGGGGCTCTTACATTCCTGAACTTTACCATAAATTGGCATGAATTTCTAGCATATATGTACATGTAAAAAAATGACAATTTCCTCGACATCTGGAATGATGGTGGTTGTAAATTGTACATTTGTGGTAGAGTAAATTTGCTGTAAAAAATTCAAGGATTTAATGAACTATCACTTGAATTGTTTTCCACAGAGCCCACTCTGTATAATATAATTTTTAAAAAAATTTACAAATGATAAGCTAATTCACATTATTATACCTTTAAGCCCTGGGTCAAACTAGACTGTTTCCGCGCGGTTGGCTAGCCTCAAACAGGGATTCTAATAATAATAGAATTTTACCACAAGAAAAGAATATCAAAAATTATATAAGAAATAATTCTATCATAATTAGAAGCCCTGTTTGAGGCTAGTCGTCCGTGTGGAAACAGCCTAGTCTGGCCCGGGGCTAAGGGCTTAATACACACTTATTCTAAAGGATGCCCCATTGGAGTTTAGATTATAGCTAAAGCAGGTTAGTGCGAATTAGGCATTTATAGGGTTAAAACTGGAAGCAAGCTACTCATATGTAACTTTCCCTTGAATTTTTCCCTGCTAATTTCCTTAGAATTTCCAGCAGGCTTGGTCACTTTATTAGGTACAGTGTAAATATTAATGGGAAAAAATGCAAAAGGGATGGCACACCTTGGTCACTACAATAGAAACATGGTCACTACACATAGAATTTTTATGATTGAAATGTATTGTACGAAACCATTTTATAAAGTGGTCACCACACAGATGTGGTCACTTTCAGAGTAACTGTAGCTAACAAGTTGATTTATTTGCCCAAAATGAAATGTTGGTCTTAATTGGCAGCGTGTGAACCGCGCAGGCTCTTTAATTGGACAAAAGGCAGGGTGGAAGCACGAGCCACCCTGTACGCGCTATATCCCTCTGCTAAAGAGGCACGTGACCGTGTCATCGTGGCGCATGCGTCGACACGTGCCGCTTGTGCCTCCCTCGCGTGCTGCGAGGCAACTCTCATTCGCTCTCCATCTCGCGCCTCGTCGCGTGCGTCTTGGTCTCTTTCATCTGACGTCAGGAGTCTCGTGCCCTTTGGAAAACGGACCTTCTTGCAGGAGGGTCAGCGTGGGAAAAGTTACTCCCAAAAACTTGGGTCATCTCATTTTTTTTTTTTTTTTGGGATTAAAAATGGTTCGACAATCTACTCTTCTCGCTGCTTTTCCTATACGTTTCAACGAACAATAAGTGGATGTGAAAGGCTGCTTAATTTCTAAGGTGGTTTCATTCATTGCCCATTGATCCGTACGGAATCCTTAACGAAACCGTGGACTTTTTTCTCTTCAGACTTAAGAGGATTGGAATTTCGGGATTTTATATTTCTTGAAGTTCAATTTGCCTGTTGTTCGAATTGCTTTTGACTAGCTTGTGCTCTTCAGATTTCAACGGATTTCTACTCCATATCGAGTCCAATTACGTTGCAAAACCGAATTAACGAAAAAGTCAGAAAATAACTTTAAAAAAAGAAGGGATTAAAAGTGCTTAAAAGTGCGGTTGCTGAGCTACTGGATTTTTTTGTTCCTCTCTCTCGTAGAAAAAAAAAAATCTTTTTATCCTCGTTTATTCGGACACTATATTGCTGAGCGCATTCTCCTGGTCCTTACTCGACATCCACACTTAGAACGGTGACGTGCCCCTTGGGAGATTTACGTTTTAAAAGCTTCTCTCTTCGACTCTGGTAAGTGGGTCTGCTTTATACTCTGCTTGCATGCCAGAAACCCAGATGTGATTTTTAAGTTTTTTTTTGCTGATAAAACTGAGTTTTTTCAATGTAGGGGCATGGTCGTTATGTATAATGCCAAGTGGGGTTCTTTAAACGAATGGCATTTCCATCATGTAAGATTGGAATGAGATATTCCATCACGAGTGATTAGGAATCCCTATAGTGAAAGTTCTCATTGTATGAAACCCCATTGCTAATGAGATCATGGAGCATCCCAAATTATTATCCCAATTTCAAATTATAAATCTTGTTGTGTATAAGCTCTTAAACTGTCTTGTTGTATACATGTATATGCTCTTATACATGTACATTATATTAGAGTGGAATGTCATAATCCTTAAGAAATATACTAAGGGACTCATGCCTTTGATTTTGGGGTATCATTTGGTCCCATTGCTTGTCAAATATCAATACACCAAAACCTGTAAATAGCACAAACCATTGGCACCAAACCAAAAGTTGTGCTGTTTGGAGGGATGGAAGTGATGACCATACACACCGTGCTGACTGCGAGTTATCGCTACTTCCAGGGTCATCGTTATCTAATATGTACGCTATTAACAAGTTTTGGTGGCCTTCATTTGGACAGAATCCTGCTTAAGGGGACGCATAATAGATCCTCAGGAATGTCCAGTTTGCAATTGGTCTTTTTTGACAAAGTTCTCTTAGCTTTCCTAAATTTGTCCTAATGTAAAAATGATGTCAATATGAATGGACATGTCATGGCCCCAGGCTTTAATCCTTTACAATGTCGTCATGTTTTGTTCACAATTGTTATTGACATGTCATGCTTCCTGTATGCTGTAACAACGTGTCAAATCATGCATGTTACTTGTCGTTGGGTCAGAGGTTAGGAATGTGCAACGATCCATTTTTGACATCAGTTTGTTAGGCGAGTGTCAACTATAAATGTGTTCATGTATGTACTTTATATATTTGAGGTTTGTTGGTGTACATACTGTACATTACAAATGGCCAATTGATAAAAATTTTAATTAATGTCATGGTGTTTTGCAGCGTTGACTATTATGCATGTGTAGCTGTCGACAGGATGTCATTTAAATGTCCTTTCATGTCCACTCCTAAGTGTTCAAAACAGCTGCAAGGGTGATTTTTTTTGCGGTTTCGTGCTGGAATTCTTGCATTTTTCCAAGAAGAAAAAAATCGATTCTCGAGTGCTTGTTTAGAGCACGAGTTTCATTTAAACGTATTAATTTTGTGACATTTTCCGAAAACGACGAATGGGTTTGCATGGGAGGCATTTTAATGAAATATCATTGACCGCTGTTATACGTTTTGTAACGCGGTTATAAGCATTTTGAAATGTCAACCTTGCACACTGCAAACAAAATAGATAGCTGTAAACATTCATTTGTAAATTCCTCTACAGTCTCACCAAATTACAAGCGTTTATTTTGGGTATAAAATTCATCGCTGCATGGTTTCTATAACGCCTGGTTGCACACGTCTTCGTATACTCGACATGAGATTAAAAAGGATTTTAATGATCGATATAACAATGCCAACTTTACAGTGTTGAACATTTTAAACCATTTTTTTGGGAAAGGAAAAACCTTGGTGTTAAGTACTGTGGTTCTCCAAGAGAAAAAAAAATCAAGCATTACATTGGAACATTCATAGAGAAAAACTTCTGACAACAAACATGTACCCTTCCTCTTTAACTCCTTAATCCTCTCTGTAATGAACTGATTTGTCTTAATGAACACTCATTTAGCCAGCCATGTTTCGCTCTTAGAACGCACGACTTGTCATATCTTATAAAGATTTATCTTTCGGAGAAAAAAACTATCGCCTCGTGATTTAATACAAAATTAGGACATAAATTATAAATTAAGCTCTCATTTTTGCACTGGAAATATTTCTGGGTTATGATTTAACGTCGGTTAAGAATAGGCTTGTGCTATATCCCTCTGGGGGATGATGTATAACTCGACGTGTATACGACAGTGCCTCATTCGCTCATTTTTTATCTTATCATAGACCTATACTTTGTCTTGGCTCTGGGCTTATACTGCAATCCTCGGCTTAATCCAATCATTTATTTTATTTTTTTTTCAAATCCTCTGGCACAGCATTAATAATTGAAACTACAGAGGCTGTAGTGTGGGTCAGGGTATCATAAGTAGAAATCCTTTCGAGAAAACTTTGTTTTTACGTGATCTGATCTAAATCTAATAACGTAGATTCTGAACAATTTATACAGGTATAAAAAATACAAAATATAAGCTTACTACTTATTATTTATCGTATAAAATGTAATGTATATACAGGGTGGGTTAATAAAAAGTAAGCCAACTTTATGAAGATCATGAAATGGTTATTTTTTTAATGGAATTTTGTACAAATGTCGTTGTTCTCTTTACTCTCGAAATGTCTTCGTCTACGTTCTTATTTAATGACGTAATCATCCGAGTTTGTCTTTCAAAATGACGTTTACAGAAGCTACAGTACTAGACATTTTTTGAAACACTTTCCGGAGAAAGTTGATATAACTTTGAACACAAATTGAAATATAGAATCTTTTTGTATCCTATTCAAGTACGAATGTACAAATTTTCATTAAATTTCATTAACAAATAACCATTTTATGATGTTTATAAAGTTGGCTTACTTTTTTATTGACCCACCCTGTATAGAGCAGAAGAGTATGTGGATGTGTTTGTGGTTATGTTTGTTTGGCATAAACTTTAGATCCACTCACCTGATTGCTTCCAAATTTTCAACTTGTACTATTGAGCATCCCATAAAAAATTCAAGGGGGTTTGCAAACTCAAAACCATTAACCCTTCCCCCCCATTTTTAAGCGAAAAAGTTTTTATATGGAGCGTCATTAATATGCCTCTTGAAGATGGCATTTGTAGAGTGGTTCTGTGTGACAGTCATATACTCTGGTTTCCCTTAAGTCGGATCGATGGGCCAACTTGGAAATAAGCAAGAGCTTACTTACGCAATACATTTCCCATAAGGTGTATTAAAAATAATGACGGAACCATCCCAACAAAATAACAGCTGTCAAGGGTCCATTGAAAGTCTGCAGGAAAGTCATCTCATCCCAAGTACGTTTCGCTATAGGTTACGGAGTTGTAAGCATGCAGAAAACGCGAGTGTAATACACGAGAAATATTATTGCCATGCAACCGAAGCCATAATGAGTAATTTCGGATAATAGGAAGCCATCATCAAGCTGGTGCAACAATATCCAACGCTAAACAGGGCCAGTCATTTCATTATCCTTTCTACGTCGCTGCCACTGGATTGTAAACCCCGAAATATAATATCGATCACTAGGCCTACATCACCAGCATTAGCTGGCAGTAAATTATATTGGCCTTACTGCCAAACGCGCTACACACAATGTACAAAATGAACAATACGGACACGGATTGTGCGAAGGGACAGCTGTCTCTCCCCATTGCTCTAGCAAAAGTACACATTGTAAAAGCAAAGGCTCATTCGTAACAACTGGAAAAAAAAAGCTTGCTTTTAATCCACATATTCAATATTGAAAGGAAATGGAAAATTTATTTATATAAAATATGCAATTTGGGCACAATCTATATGTATATAATTTTAAAGAAGAAACGTGTGTATGTTTGTGGTTATGTGGTAGCCTTTTTTATGTCATCAAAACTTTTTCTCTATTCGCCCTATTTGTCCCAAATTTTCCAAGTTAGGTTCTCTGCAGTCGAAGAACATACTTTGGGGGTCAACCATACACACTAAAACCGTTGGGTTAAAATTCAACCCAATATTGGGTGCTATATGGACATACCAACATTGGGTTAACATTAAGTTGAATTTTAGTGTAATAACCAAATGTTGGGTTAAAGCTACCCAACGTTGAGTCACAATTATTAATACAGGTTTTGGTTAACATATACCCAGAATTGGGTAAATGTGAGGTTTGTGTTATTTATAATATATTTACCCAATTATTAGTTTATTATAAATAACACAAACCTCGCATTTTCCAAATTCTGGCATATTTTACCCAAAACCTGTGTTAATAACTGTGACCCAACGTTGCAATGGGTATAGCTTTAACCCAACATTTGGTTGTTACACTTAAATTCAACCCAATGTTAGCCCAACGTTGGTTAGCTTTAACCCAACATTTGGTTGTTACACTTAAATTCAACCCAATGTTAGCTCAATGTTGGTATGTCCATACAGCACTAAATATTGGGTTGAATTTTAATCCAACGTTTTAGTGTGTACCAAAATATTACCCCTTTCCCTAAAAATTAACCCCTACCTCATGTTTGCATGCATGTATACTCCATTGGAGGATGTTGCTTATGTTAAGTTGGGGCGCTGTGATCAATTGTGTACGACAACTCAAGTTCAATCCAGGTAATCCAGCTAGTTGTTATATAATTTATAAGCTTATTTAAAAAAAGTTATACAAAAATCTTAACTTTTATAAATGTAATTATATTTGACATAAAAAGTCTAAAAGTCTACGAATTTATATCCACCCATTTTTTTTTAACTCGTAGCTTCACATTTTTAATTATTTCTAGTCTAGCGAAAGACTTATAGCAGATGCAAGTTAATCTTTAGAAGATGCACCAGTTTCTTATTTCGTATGAGCAGCTTTTAAGATGTTTGCTTTTAGATTATATGATGGCCACTATGGCTTTATAGGTCTCGACTTCATGAAAAATTCAGCTGTATATATAGAACTTAAATTGACTAGTGCCTGCCTCATCCTGTATTCAAAATGCATGCTGATCAGCTGCTTATCTATGGGCAAGATTTTTCTTGCCTGTCTGATAGATTTTTTTGCGGAAAAAAAAATTCCAAAAAAAAATAACCTGATGCAGTTAGAAATAAATTCCTGTATACGGTTAGGGAAGATGGAAGAATAAAAGCGTGGCATATAATCTTTGCCGCTAGACATTTCTTATACCCTAATCCAATTTTCGACGTTTTCCGGCCAATAGGGGGAGCTTCTTTATCAGTTTGCCATTTGCGTTTTTCCCTCCAACATAGACGTGCCATTAGAAGTCGTCAAGAGCATTTAACTGACTTATCTAGCAATGGCTTCTGGCTTCCCAACGAATCCTTTTATCGAAACTAAATGATAAAAATGTCTCGATTTAAAAGGCGAGGTTTCGCCTCAACATTGTAATTGTAAATAGATAATGGCAGCGCAGCGCCCCCAAATTGGATTAAAATCTGGAGATTTATGCATTTGCTAATAAACTACCCTAACGCCTAGCAAATCAGACATGGGATGCTTCCATCTTTGTTGCAAATAAGACACTGTTTATCTGTATCTTTGATTGGTATATACCATGCATATAAACTGCAAAATGTTAAGTTTGTTAGGGTGTTTCAAAATGTTAACAAGATCTGGCACATTGAAAGCTATATTATACTCTAATCCAAAATTTTTAATTTTCTATATCACCATGGTAGAAAAATGATAAAAGACAGTATATGTCATATCGTGTCTTTTATATGATAATAAGCCTACATGATATTCGTTTTATGTGTGCAAACATTTATAGGGGAATCCCCTATGCACTGCTCCAAGTTATCAGAATATGTGAGACGCGAAAACTAAGGGAATTCCCTAACACCCGCGGTTTATTCGATGCCGGGGTTTAAACGAGTATTTTACTGTATATACCGAATTCGGACCAGTTCAAGGTGTTCGTAATGGGTGTTTTAGCTTTTTGCAAATATTTGTCCAAGATTTGCATGCGTTTTTGGAAAATCAATGGAATTAGCAATTACTGGGGAAATAGGATGCTGTGGCATAATTGGAAAATGTAATTTCATCTTCCATGGAAATAATTCGAAATGAATATTAAAATTGTTATTTTCGTTATACAGGGTGATCCAAAAATGCTATCGATAATGAAACTCCCATTGCAATTGAAAGTTACAAGTCCATGCATTTTGTTTTTGAGCTGTTTTTACACATTTTCAACTTTTTTCCTACAAACTTTTAATTCTCTACACGACGTCCACAACTTCCAATTATTTATCGAAATCTGGTCTAAATTGGTCGCTTTAATTTGATTTTTCTGTGCAAAATAATTCCTCGTGTGTAAAACCCAATTGGCTTTGGTGGAAGGCTTATTTTTTATTGAATAGGGACGTATAGGAGCTTAACTTTTGCCTCAAAAAGGTCGTCTCGACTTTTTAAGTTAAAGCACATCTTTTCTGCTGGGAAATGTCGGCTAATCTCGAATTGTACGTGGCTGCGCGATATAAGGCTTCCCCCCTTTTTTAATTTAATCGAGTCAATCACTTTTTATGTCGAAGAAATCCTTTGCATACAGAAATGGTGAGGAGATAAGCTTTTCTTTAGCCTTCGTCGCTTCGTTGCTTATTGATTGGAGGCTCCTGGGGATCGAATCTTCGCCATAAAACTTTTTTTTCCCACAAAATCCTACATTTTTCCGGAGATTTTTCACATAGGTTATATAGAGTCAAACGTAATTGTCTGACATTTCTCTTCGTATTTTCCTTTTAAACGAACAAGTCAACAAAACTTGAAACCAACAGTAATTGAAAGCTTGGAAAAAAAGTTGCAAATGTTTAAAAACAGCTCAACAACAGGGAAATTAAATTTTAAAGTTCCTAGCCAAACAAACCTGGTCATAGTTGGGCATTAATTTGAATACAGTTTAATTATGACTGAAATATCCGACTAAAGCATTAACTATAGAATGATTGTGAAATTAGATGATGATGAATTGTAGTTTTAGTCTCTGTAGTATTACATGTATAGTCCTTTTACTTTGATAAGTTCCCTAGCAGTAGGTCTAGCCAATCAGAAGGTGCCATTATTCACAAATTAGCTGCAGGTCATACACATGTGCAAAATGCTTGGGGTCTGTTTAACTTTTTTTGGTAGTAGGGAACTTCCCTGTTACATACAATATTGTAATATTGGATCTTAATTAGCTTTGATTTTGGTTTCAGCTTAAGCAATTTGTATTATGGAGTGCCATCTTGCACGTAATTCGGCAATGCTAAGTGTTTAAGCCCGTATAATTCATTACAAAAATAAGGGGTCTTATAGTTTTCCTTCAGATTTATATCTACGTCGTATTCCAGTGGACTAATTAAGCCGAAGCTTGTTAAAACCCTGGGAAAAGTCGTAAAAGGGCGACCGCTGCGCCCTCTGTGTCCGCCATCAACGTCGTCATTAAAACATTTGATTGCAACACTGGGATATTCTTCTTCCTCTTCTCCATCTCCATCCAGTTATGCAAAATGAGCTCTAAACTAATTGTACCCTAGCTTTCTAAGTTATTGGATCATAAAAGCAGAGTGCTGCATAATCAGGACAGTCATAAAATGTCCGAATGTCCGAGCTCAGATGCCATTCACTTAAGTTATTAATGCGGTCGAAATTCATGTATGATCACTGCACCACAATATCGTGTTGGCATCATGTTTGAGTCTGAGATAGCTCTCAAGTACACAATTTTGTATGGATTTGATCTTGGAATTTATCATGCCACTATTGAACTGGTGCTTTTAAAAAGTTTGTGTATTCGTGTCGTAAAAATACACTTTATCGACAACACTGTCTTGAATCCTATACATGTAAATATTACGGAATCGTTTGCAAACGTTTGCACGGCGAATCGTTTTGATGCACGATATGCACGTTTACTTGACGTGCACGTTTACGACTCGCGGGATTGTATTTCGTGCTGCGTATATGCAGTGCAATACTGTATTTGTAGACAGTGCTGTCGATAACGTGTTGAAGTACGACACGCTGTTCAATCTTTCTACTATTTGGAGTTTTAGCATTTATTACTGGCCATATACAAATTGTAGATCAGGAAAGCCTTAGTCAGGCAGTACATACATCTTTTATTTAATAAACTGAACATTTCGATAGAACCCAAAGATGGACACCAGGGGCGTTGTAGGCAGCTATCTGTATGAGTTTCTGTAGGACTATGCGAAGAATGGCGTCATTCAGAGTGCTGTAATAACGACGTACATGACAGTGGTACCCGATGTACATGTATAATAGCAAGGTATATATATATATATACACCCCTCTGGGAGATCGGGAATGTCACGTGTATGCTGCAGCTACCTGCTGAGCACATGGATGTCCTCCCAGTACGATGACATGGCTGTTGTTCGGGCAATAAAACTGATGGCATGTTGCCACACCCACAAGCACTTTGCCTAATACACCCTCATTTATTCGATGATCAACGACAATACATGTATAAAACACGCAATATTTTATTTTCTCACACCCTGTATTGGTGGTTGTTAATACTAGGTAGGGCCTTAAACTCTGCCCTATAAATTCAAGGTTGCCCATAAAAAATATATATAAAACAAAAAGGTTTTATAAAAAATTGAAAATTCCCCCTATAGTGTTCCCACGGAAATTACACATACATGAATACATTCGTTTTTAATGCATTTTTATACATTTTACAAGAAAATTTTAAACTTCCCTGACTTGTCCAGTTTTTATTATTTGGTGCCTATAACCATCCTGACGATTGAAAATTCACAAATATGACACTATCCATAACAATTTCTTGTCTGTTTGCTCAAAAACGCTTTTTTAGGGTAAAAACATTGTGAGAGAATGAATTTTCAGGAATGAATTTCTGAAATGAAGCATTGGTTCATGGTTGGCCCATTCCCCCGCTTTTTTCGTCTGCATTTTTTCCTTAATTGCTATTGTGCAGATGTAAAGTCAAAACCAATCAGAATGCTCTATTTGAAGAATTCAATCACATGCTTGATTCTATGCTCCACTATGTGCGAGCGCATAGAAAACAACGTGTTTGATTTGAAGAATTCATTTCAGATTGTTTCCCATTTCTTATTTAAATATTATATTTAAATATACATTGTATAATTAAAATATGTTTTCAAATAGTCGTGGATGCAGGGCTTGCTTATAGTGTGCCATATTTCCTGATTTTGTGATCACTAATAACAGGCCAATATTTGTGTTTAATTTCCCTGACTCTTTCAAAAGAAATCACCGTTCCCTGACTTTTTACAGGTCTATCTAATTTCTGCATAAATCCAGGGTTCCTCAGGTACATTATGTGGGAATTCCCTGTAAACAAGTCACTACTTCTGTGTTGAAGGTATTTAATTCCAAACCTCGTAATTATCATGTATTGCCTCTCTCAACTGCATGGTCAAGATTCCTGCAAACGAACTCTAACAATCCACTCGGATTTCCCAAATGCTTCATGTTTGTTTACATCGCTTTTGCCCAAGTTTAATTACGATTTGGTCCATTCCGTGGCCGTAAGGGTTTTCATCTCAACTCCACATTTTCCCCCTTGACACAACATTGCTGACATTCCTCTTCGAGCATGTTGCATTCATTATTCATGTATTCGCCAACCAGAGAATGTCAACTACTTGACGATATTGCTGCTTTTAAAAAGTATGCTTTTTTTCAATATGCGTGCCCACGGAATCGCTTCTGATACGCGCACTTTGACCCCCCACCAAACTTCTCGAGTGGAAATAACTGGGTAGTGAACAGACTCGTTTTAAAACGCCATGGCCACTCGAGACCCTCTTCTCAACTTTTTTTTTATTTGTTCCTGCTTCCTAAGACATTCTTGCAAGTTCTTCGTACCCAGGCAATGTACTGTTGAAGTGAGCATCCATCATCCGGTCGATGGCGCCACCATCTACATTTAGTACAAAAGTTTATACTGAAAACTGAAGTTATATGGGCGCCATGGGTGCAAAAGGGAAAAATAACACAAACACTCAAAAATTCTATTATACATGTAGTATTTTATGCGTTTTTGGCTCACGGCACACTAAACTAGGTCTATAATTGTCGCGGCACATTGGTTAAAATTAATACTCCGGAATACCTGGTTCCAGACTGCAAACGCAATAATAGTCAGTGAAGTGATGTATTTTGTCAAATCAGGGAAATTCAGCTCAAATATGACATTGGTTTTCCCCCTACAGTTCATGTAACCAGTTCTTACATGTATAGTGATCATAAAAATGAAGCTATGGGGCTAAGTGCCTTTTCACACATTTTGATTCTTATACCATTGCCTCTCTAGGACCTAATAGTCATTAGGATTTATCAATTTATGTCAGGTTTAGTCCCTGCAGTGTGAAATTTAAACCTGCCACTTTGGGCTCGAAATGGGTTCCCTTCAAAAGTGTGCCCCAATACCGAGAATATTCAATTCAATTCTGCACCCACAAGTAGTAAATAAATACCATTTGGTATTTATTTCCTTAAAGTCACGTGTCCAGTTTCTATAAACACTACTTTTTATATGAGCATGACTAGTATGATGTACATGTATATGACTGGTTCTGCCTCCCATCTTTAAACAATTGAAAATGCCAAGGTTGAAACAAGAACTTTTAGTCTTGCATCGGATTTTCAAGAAGCACTTAATAAAGGATTGGTTTTTTTATGAGAAAATGTCAAAGTTTTAATGATTACAGCAAGATGAGTGGTGCAGCGTGTTACAGCTAGCCACTGTCTCTCTTCTTCCAAAAGCAAACAAACTTAATGAAAAATGACCCGTTTTCGTCTTCTTGGCTATTTTCAAGACTCACTGACTGCATCTACTACGTACTATCCATCTATAACAAAGTCCTCGCTGTCACTTTTATCGCCCTAGAAATAAGGAATTTTTCTAGCTATCTGCTTTTTTTTAAGGGTGCATATACTTTAGAAGTGAATCCCTCGTTTCTACCATTTGTCTTTGATATATAGGTTTTAGACCCATGATCTACGAGGACCTTTTTCTACTCCTTGTCTTAGAATTTCAAAGCATCTGTTTAAAAAAAATTGACATACAGTTTTGTTTGAATAGAGAATCCTAAATTGTGAAAGTGATACAAGGGCCATCCAATTTTATTTCCACCCCCAATGCAAATTGCCTTCTTTCAACATTTCTTAAAAAACTCGAGTCATTTTTAAACAAAAAATTATCGAATTTTTTTTAATTTTAATAAATAAATATGCAAATTAAAATGTCTTTCAATAATTGCATTATCTAATATTTACGATCCATATTTCATAGTTTAAAACTCAATGGTGTAAACAAATATTTGAATTTATATTAACATTTCCAGTCATTTATTTACATTGATTTCAAATCACATGAAAACTGCTTTGATTTTTATATTATTAACTTGGAAAACGATAACAATATCAACATTAAAAAACTATAAATTAATATGCGCTAAATTTAAAAATATTGATAATATTCAAAAAATAAAAAAATTAAATACGATAAAATTATAGATATTTAATATGACTCATATAAAAATTATGCATTTATTTGGTGTTTTATTATATCACATTTTATATACTTTATAACGTAATGCTATAATACTGTTCGTATACATACATTAATTGTACACTGTTTACATGTATAATCTTAATAAATAATTTTTCTTTATAAATTTAAATATACATAATTACTTTTTGATTAAGCTGAAATAAGATTTGTAGTGAAAAATCATGTAAGCATATTTACAGTTTACATGTTTAAATTAAACCAAAATAATGCATTTTCGATGTATAGCTTACATTATAGAAATCCTTTCAATGTGTAGAATAACACATTATACACATTACAGATATGTGCAGTTTCAGTCAAAAACAGAACTTGTAAAATCAATGGCAATTTTATAAAAAAATCCCATTATGCTGCATTAAAATCCAAAAAGTATCTTGTATACCCACAGCTCGAAATTCCTGGTTAGGGACCATCCATAAAAGACGTCTGCGATTAAGGGGGGGAGGGGGTCTGGAAAAACAGACGTCTGTAAAAGCGCTTTACCAGGTCTGCTTACGCGCAGTAAAGTGGCCACACTTCCCCCCCATTTTCCTCAATATTTGCTAATATTTGCATGTTTTGCTATGGGGAAATTTTAAAACCTACTTTTAAAAAAACTACTTGTTATAATACAAAAATAAAAATTGA
>JAQGCC010000772.1:0-30396 GCA_034698905.1 Xestoiulus laeticollis
ACGATCCATATCCATGTTATCAAACAAACACCATGCGCTCCCTTCTAACCAAGTTAAATAAAAGGTTTTAAAAAAGAGCTTTGCTGAGAATGTATTCAGCAATACTTAAACAGTGATTTTCGTTAGAATTTACCAGGATGTCAAAATCTCCATAAAATTAATGAAAAGATAACGTTATATTTTGTTCTGAAATGATTGCATGCATGTCCATATAACGAATATATCCAAACATAAACATTACCTTCATTCCCTGTTAGCATCCCATGGGTTATTACTCACGTGCACCATATAATTACCAAAACGCTAATTATTATTAAAGCAAAAATCAGTCGTTTGTCCAACTAAATGCATTTACCATCAGCAACTTCCCAATTCATGTAATTTGAACTAAAAAAATAACGTTAGGGGACATGTACAAAAATGATTATACATGCTTATGTCAGCCATTACTATGTCCAACACTGGCGCATCATTCATAATTATAAGCTTACAACCATGATATTATAATTCGTTAAGTATTTTTAAATTGCTGCTCGATATAGTAACCTAAATTGGATCCTAAAAACTCTCCATTCTGAGCACATTCTATTATAAAGTTTGAATTGCATGCAAATTTCAAATAAAACTAAATGTATATACATTATAATACGTTGAATGAATCGAAAATTAGTGCAATATCATAAATTAAACAGGCTTTGCAACATAAAAAAGACATTGATTTGCCCTATTCCAAACAGTTAATTGCCAAAACAGATTAATTTTCCTAGTCAGTTATTTAATGGAAAAAGGTGCAACATATAATTGCAATAAATATATACATTATTGATTTTCTCGAAGCTGTTTGGATAGAGATAAGCCCAAAGTACAACTCGTGTAAAAAAAAAGACACGACAAATGTAGAAAAGTCACTATACATGTACATCTATATTTCAGTTTGGGTATAGTCCCTTAAAATTCCACTTGCGCACTTATTGGCTGGCAATCGGCTTTGCAGACTCAATCATTGTTTAAGGGTCTTTTTTGTTTGCAGTCGTAAAACTTGAGGTCAATTTCTCATTATTCCTTATCTGTTTCTTTTTACTAATATAGGCGATCCCCAAGAAGAATGCGTCAAATGTGGGAAAATCTTTTTGGCTTCCAGCAACATGTTAGTCCATGGTTATTGCCATACGTGCTACCATCACAGCCAGGGCATTCCTTTAATCAGCAAAAAAGATGGAGAACTGTCCAGCAAAGAAAGCGATTGTGAAGATGAAGAAGGAAGCTCTTAACTAGAAACTAGAACTGATAAACTATACATTATTCACCGTGAAGACGACATGTGCATCACAACACTGCAGTATTTGGTCATCGTGAATATTTGGCCGCGTGTGCAATAATAAATAAGCCTTAATGATTTTGCTATCACTCACAATGTATCTGATAAGACTTATCTTGTCGTTTAGACATTTTTTTTTCTCGTGTTATTGCGTATTTAAAAGCGTGTGTTTATCTTAATCTTTCTATATAATTTCGGTCTATGGACCATTTCCAAAATATGTATATTTCGCAGTGCATATACCTGGGATTTTGCTAGTTTTTAGCTTGCTTTAAAATCTGTGAGCATTTTAGAAGAGATCTACTTGTATGTAAGGAGTCACGACATACTGGGCTTGCCTATACATTTACAAAATATTTCCATTTTGCAAGTCCTCAAGTAAATTCTAGCAACATTGTTTTAGATTATATATGCTGCATTATTTCAGAGATAAAGTTAATTCATCCAATGACAGGATAACCTTATCCTAAAAATCTTCCAAATTGTTTCCTAAAATTTCTGTTTTTAAAATGCATTCTTTTTCACATATGAACAAGTTGTGGAAAAAAAACTTTGTATTTCGGCTAAAACCTTTTATTTACACATCGACATGATTGTAGCGCTCGAAGCGATAGAACAACGGTTACGCTATGGAGCGCTATTTAGCGTAGTGTAACCGTATTTAATTAAATTTGATAGCATTAAAATATACCCTGAGACTGAGTTTCACACCAAATTTCAGCTCTCTAGGACTTGTGAAAGTTGGTTAAAAATAACCTCAAAAAAGTTGAAACAAACAGACAATCAAGCAAGCGCGTAAAAAAATTTAATCAAAAGCAAGTTCCTAGCAGTTTATACCTCGAAAATGCTAGTAATTCGTACAAAAATCATCCATTCAAAGCACCTGATAATTAAATACAAAATCTTAATTAGCCCATAGTTCTCTTTTAAAATGTTCACACGTGTATATATACGATATTACCAAACTGATTTGGATATTGTCTCTCTTGATCTCATATAAAGTTTATGTTTTGTTCAAAATTTCTCATACCACAAGAACAAAGGAGCCGACGTCCGAACCATTGCAAACATAAATCCTTACATAAAAACTGTACATTATATTTGATTATATCGTATTGTCTATTTTTGTCGGAAATTTTACCTTTATGTACGATGAACTAAGTTACCATGCATAGAACATTTATACCACATTAACTCAAAATTCCTTGGTGTTGTCAGAGAAATGGCATTTTTTTTCCAAATACAAGTTGTATGATAATGAAGATGGGCAACAACAAAAAATGTAAAAACTATCGCATTTTACATATATAGTTTGCCATTCTCTATTCTTTGTTTAATTTATCCGTATGTTAGTGGCCTGTATGTATTTTCGTATTTCTCTGGTTTATGCACGTACCGTTTATACTTTGTATTTAAAAATCCTCATTTGCTCCAGATATGTGTGTAGGGCATTTAACAAATAATGCTGCGTTCAGTTTTATCCAAACTATACATGTACATATTAGTTCATATATATTTGTGAATACGATAGATATAATAGTATTAATTAACTGCTCAATTATGGGATCAGGACGTCTAGTCACAACTTTCTAATATTTTTCTAAATAAACTTGTTTTAATATATCGCTGCCTTTTTATTTCTACGGTATACCTGCTCTGAACACTTAATGAATTAATAATTAGCGAACATTGCACATGTTCATGGATTATTCGCATTTTTAAACTAAAGCTTTTGTAGCTTCAGGAAACTTTACAAGGCTGAACGTTTCAATTACCATTTCGCGTTGACTCATGTATAACTGGTAATTAAATGCCTAGTTAATTACACATTAAATGTTATCTTCGTATACTAAATCACTGTGGGCAGAAAGCCTGCATAACAAATAAGTTTTGATTATAATCTTTTCCTGTTTCTTAGTCAAATAAATGTTTAACGTTAATTTTGACTACATTAACTATTTAGCGTTCATTAAAAGCCACACATTTTTTCCCAATACGTATCGGTCACACAGAACAAGGTTAAGGTCATAGTATTAGTCATGTTCAAACTGACGAAATTGCTATTATTAAATTAACCAGATCGTGATCCAATACTGGGAACATGTTTTCTGATTCTGAATTCAGAGCCCATAGTGCATCCATCAACAAACAAATGATATCATGCATTGGTGAATCAGAAATTACATAGTAATGCCATGAGCTTTTAGCTTATAATCTGGTCGAGTCCTACAGTACTGGTATGAGACATGTCCTAAAGCAGCTCCACCCTAGAAACTTAAGTGCAAGATTTGGGAAGTAGCTCCCAAACTGCTGTTCCTATCGAGATGAATCTTTCTACATGTCAACCAAAAGCCCCTCGACAACATAAATATGCTAGAGATATTGCAGTACATTTATGCTCACTATCTCCCCTACTCCATTTTCTTGTTTTTCTCACGGTTTACTAATTTCAGAAAGAACGTGTTTTCAATATATTAATCTTAACTGTCTTGAAAAAAAAATACAGCATTAAAAATTATTCGTTCAAAATATAACTAGTAGCTTATTGCTACTGGCAGTCAGGTGATTAACTATACGGTATTTCCTTCATAATCCCAATTTCATACATGTATATACCAATTAAGCTTTCAACTTTTACAAAATATATAGCAGGATTTTCTACAAGTACAAGACCACCAATAAAATAGGTATTTTTGCATAGCTAGTGATGATTGTAATACAGTAATTACATTGCTAGATTTGGCAACGTGTATAGGATAATACTGCTAATCAATAATGATTTATGACTAGCTAACTCGCCCAAGTTATCGAAATATGTCACTATAGCCAACAGAGCAATTGCTTAACCTTCCACTGCGCTACTACTGCGCTATTATAACTAGGTTTATACGATTAATTTGAAATGTTAATAAATTCAAATATGGTTGGCGAACTCATTTCTTTTAAAACCGTTTTTTAATGTTTTGCTGACATGTTTAAGTGTTTAATACTAAAAATCGTATGAAAACTGTCGCTATAAAACAAAAAAAAAGGCGTAGGTGTTCCGTAAATATCAGAATCGGAAGCCAATCAATGGTAAACTTTATGTAGGCCTGTACTAGTATACATGTATACAGTATATATAAATGGCCTTATTTCAAATATCATGGTGTTTTACGGCCCTTAAACAATCAGTATAGACTGATTAGTAGAGGTATTTGACTTAATTGATACACACCCTTATGGAAAAAAGTGATTGCTAATTATTTGCAGACAAAATTGTTTGCAAAATATTGAAATTTGTTCCAAATATCACCAGTTGTTTGCAAAATATTGAAATTTGTTCCAAATATCACCAGTTGTTTGCAAATTGTGTGCAAAATAGTGGAATTTTGGTGATATTTGGAACAAATATCACTATTTTGTAAACAATTTTGACCGCAATCAATTGGCAATCACTTTTTTCATAATCTTAATTAACATATATGCGAGCTAGATAAGTCTTTAGATGAAGCGCCATAGAATGGAGTCACAATACAGACTATCATAAGCTCGGCCAGCCTACTCAAGCATCCGTCAAGTAAGCATAAACGTAACTTAGCCTGGCTAAATTTATGTACCTTGAAATCACCTACCATAATGTGCAAAACAGCTTTTTTAAATTTTATTGGGTTTGAGTACTTTTCCCAAAGTTTTACCACCTGCAATTTTGAAACCAAGACTGTAGTTTGAATTTACATTTAAAGTCGCAGAATTTGCATAAACACCATAAAAGCTCCATTCGTAATTGCCCTTATTATTTTGCACCCGGCCCTCAAATGTGAAGGAGCAAAATAATATCTGCTACCGGGTACCTGTTTTGAAATTACCCGAATAAATACCGTTCAGCACCTTTAAGGTAGTACAATAGTATTTAGTACTAAAGAAACTATAAAAATTGCATAGCGAGGGTAGAAAACTTGAACTCTCTCACCGATAATTAATTCACTTAAGAAATGCAAAATACCTCAACTATGTCAGTTATTAGTTGTATACCTAAAACTATAAGCAGACCCTACAGTGAAATTAAGATAACCATCAAAAACATGAAATATACCCGCTCCTGTAACACCAAACTCAACTCTGCAGCTAACAAAACATATGGTTACAACTCAGTAGGCCTACTCACGTATTCATATATATTTGTCAGAAAATAGCCAAGTACAAGCATGCAATGTTAGTTCCACAACCCAAAATGCAATTTTCGTACCATGTTCAATCATTTCTGAGCATGTAGTAGAGAACGACGCTCAAAGCATGGAAATAATTGCAGTTTTTCCATCAGCCATAAAAAAATGATGTTTTACAAACATTCCCCTAGGGCAGCTTATTCACCGGCTGGTCCAATGTTGTTGCAAAAGGACAATGATGAAAACAAGAGCATGAATTGGGTGCATTCAATTTCTTGGCAGACAAAACAACGCACCACATAACCTAATCTATCACGTGTCGTCTCAAAAAAGGTAAGTTGTACCTTTGTGTTTGTACCGTACTTTCCCACAGTCATTTGGCGACGGTACACACTAGGCTATAATTCATCTTAAAGGACATTTCTTAACAAGACGGTATCTTACCATTAAATTGGTATAAAAAAAATGTACACGTACTGAGAATGAGAAAGGTGAGGGTAAAAATGAGGCTCATCCGCCATCTCATTTGTCGTGCCAATGCAATATTGACAAAAAAGCAGGTCTTGCTATTTAATGTTGATATAGATAACAAACAGCACTTGCAGACGGAACAAATAATTAGGCTATAACTTCGATTTTTTTTCAACCCCAATTACTGGCAGGCTTTGTTTGTATCAATTTTTGGAAAAGTCATATATCGTAACATTAGGAATATGCATGAATTTTTCCCATGACTCTTTTTGAACATTTTTTTTTACTATGGTATTCGTTATTAATTTTAAATACATGTATAGAATTTACAGTTATGAGTATTTTAATTATACTGCCACAGCATAAGCCTACAGTTTTAGGACCATTAAACATTGTATCCACTCTATAAAGCATGCGGTATGTAGATTCTATCTAAATAAATGTATACATGTATAATCAAAGATTCTATCGAAATACATAGATGTATAATCAAATATTCTATCGAAATAGATGTACATGTATGATCAAATATTCTATTGAAATAGATGTATAATCAAATATTCTAACAAAACAGATGCATAATTAAAGATTCTACCGAAATAGCTAGATGTATACATGTATGTATAATCAAAGATTTTATCGGAATGTAACAAAAGATTTCTATTTAGATGTAATAGAATTATGCAAGATTACCTTATGGGTTCTATCGAAATATACACGTCATGGAAAACGGGCAAATTGTTAAAATACTTTTGTATACATGTATTGCTTTTGATCGAATGGTATATACAACTGGATAAAATGCGTGACCTCGCCCAATTTAAAGAGGATAAGCAGATTGTTTTAACCTAGCTCGAAATAAAATTGAAGGCAATGCATGCATTCTATAGCCATCTGCTTATATGGCATTTTAATGAAGCGCCGTTGCGATATATGACCACTGAACACGTGATATATTAGGTAGGCGTCATTTGGATATGACTGGGGACATTCTGCTTCTGAATTTCAGCCACTTCAAACACACAATAGCTGCATTCTTGAAAATTGATAATCATGTACATGATGTATTAATACGCTGAAATGACGTCACTAGAACATGTTCACGTGGAAAGAATTTGGACAATTTATCATTTTTGGTTTGTTTCCGGTATTCCGATAAAACTCGTGATAGAAGCTATTAATGTTTCCATTAAAATTAACATTGTATTTGCTTTATAGGTTGCGATGACCATGAACCATAAACTACATGTAAGTATACTGTAGATACTGTACTGATTTATATACATGTATTTAGAATAACAATAACTGCAAATGATACTTAATACTTTACATTAAATATATGATTGTATACAATGTAAAAATTGTTATAAAAATAAGCTCAACAAAGATTAAAAAGTTGTCCAGCTCGTTAAAAAGCAGAAATACATGTACAAGCGTATTAACAGTATGTACATGTACATGTAAATGTATAATGCTTTGATATTTTGTATTCCAACTATAGCTGTCCCACACTCCTGGGGTATTTTAATGGTTTATAAGTTAGCATTGCATACAAAAAGCTCATCTAAATTCATTAAGTTTTTTTGTTCCAGTAACCGGAAATTCCGGAAGCAATAAACCATTAAACAGGAACAAGGCATTTGTAAGCATTAAATCATTGATAACCTCGCGCGTTTAGAAAAATCAAACATGCAAATAGTTAGCATTTTTATATCGAATAATTTTGGACACGTATGATAATGTAGATAAAACGTGATTGACGCCATATCGAAACATTAACAATGTCATCCATGCACCACATATTAATCAGCAATTACCGGATCCTCCATAGTAAGCGGAAATGCAGGACAGCATGGTTCAACAAGCCAATTAAAATTATAGATTAGGTTTCATTTAACGTTTATATAGTTGCATATTATAATTCGACCAACGATTTTAAGGGCATCAAGAGTTTATCACAAAAAAATTCAAGTTTCCGAATCAGCAAGCAGAACGGCACCATATCCTTCGTTATTTCCGACAAAAAAATCAAAAACAACTGACCAACATTTTCTCTTAAGCATTCCAAAATTCGGAAACCAAAAAAAAAAAGATGAAATAGCAGAGTTATACAAATGCATATGCCATTCAAATATTTGTACAATTTTACTGCGCTCTTTCGTTTGATCAAACAAATTAAATAACTCGCAGTGGTCAATTATAGAAAAATGTAAAAAGCTTCTGGATTTTTTAATGTCCATAGTGCATGAGAACAAGCAACGGTTAGTCAATTTCGACGATTATATTTATTTTAACGTCACTTTAATACGAGGGATCAAAGTGCCGACAGCCTTCTGTTTTTCCCAACCATAAAGTTTTCCTATACTACCAATGAAAAAAAAAAAAACAAGAATGCCATAATGTCAAGAATTTCAACATTTTGTCTTCTTCCAGCTCTGGCGAAGTAGCCATCCGAGTTTATAATGTCGTCTAGTAATGTATGAATGCGGAGCATCTCGTATAAAAGCATTTGCATTTCATCCGTAATGTTTTGCCATTATGGATAGCAACCAAAATGAGAAAAAAAAAGCATTATGTGTGGGCGTGGGTATATATGGGAATACCATGTTGTGCGAGTGGAATAAAATTATATGGCAAGTCGATCATCTCATGCATGCATGTATGATTTGGTCAGCAAAAAATCATGTTATATTGGTAAAGAAAGAAAACTTCGATTTAAGAGAAAAAAAATCATTTTATGTTACGACTGAAGTGCATGGAGTGTCTTTGATGTTCGGTTCAATATTAAACTAGCTATTATTGCGATTGGTTCAATATCGAAAGAGTGTCACGTAAAATGGTATTTGCAAAATATTTCCCCAAAGTTCTTCCGCATGTGAAGTTAAAAATCACATAGAGGTAAAATAACCGGATTATGTTTTGGACAATTTGTAAAGCAATATTTCAGCACCGACATACAGGTCAGTTTCTGATAGGAATCTGCAAAAATAACCTCTATAATTTCTATTTATATCATTTCAGCCTGAAAAATTGGGAAAGACTGGAATTTTGTTCACCTGGAATTTACGCTTTACATCATGCAGGGAACTTCTTATAATCGAAAAAATCCGATGGTGTGATTTTTAAACGTTATCAAGTTTATTACAGTTTCGAACCTCCATAAAATCATACTTAATAATTTGTATTGGTCCCAATGATTTTTAAGGGAATATCAACAACGAAACTGCAACAAATATTATAACATGGAATCAAAAATGTCAATCATGGTAGATGTATGTCATCATACATGTATAACCCACAGCTTCAGATTTAATACGCATAATTATAAAACTTTCATATTTAGAATAATTTGAATAATTTTTTTTATTCATTTTAAGCATGTTCATGTCTATTATTTTATAATTTAGGCAAACAACTACATGAATTATGGGAAGCACTATAATGTTGTAATAATGGTAGGGGTGATTGAAAATATCAGTGATAAGTTTTGAAATCCTTGAAATGTTTCCAACAAATTCACTGAATATTCTGGTTCTGGTAGATGCAATATCAGAGTGCAGTGCCACATATGCATACAGATTACAATGACAATCAGTTTTCAAGGGGGAAATCAGAGCTTTGTGACGTCATATTTGAGGGAGGAGGGTCTGACTTTTTGTGAATAAGTGTGACATAGGGAAGGGGGAGGGAAATGGGGTTCAAAAATCTGCCAAAATCGCGTTACGTCATTTATGGACAGCCCCTAATGCATATTTTCATGGCATTACTGTACATGTAGTCCTCTATAGCACTAACAAAAAAAGAGAATTATACAAGTCCATTCTTATTTCCAGAGAATGCAATGTCCATTTCATGAAAGTAAGCTTCAGAATTCTACGTCTTATGTTCTCCATCAAAACCATCCTCTAGTACATGTACCTTAAGACATATCTAAAAGTTTAATTGTGCATGTGTACTTTCGATTCATAAATAAAAAGCTGGCATCAAGACTTTCATTTTGATGCAGTAATATTTCAAAACATCGGCAATGCTGGTTACAAAGAAGGGCTGATATGCAATAGGTAGGTCTATGGCATAATGGCAATTTCGGTGAGTCAACATTTCTTATTATATCTTAGCCATACCATATAACGTGGTCTATTGTACCTTGTTATTTCTTTGTGCAAAACGTGCGCTCCTGCATTCGCTATCTCTTGAACCTTGAGGTCATCATTTGATACGTGACATCAGTATGCGATTGTGTTATAGTGAACTGATTTATGATCGAGGAGTAAGAATGAGTATGAAATATAGGCCTACTTTATATGAAAAAAGTAACATTCTATAAGGTGACTTACAGGTAAATGTCGGCATGGCAAAGCAATTACATTGTCTGCGAGGAAGCTAGGAACCCTGCAACAAGCTATTCTGGTAACTTCAGGTAAGGTGGTTCTATACATGTACATGTATCTACACTCCTCATCCCTAAGAAGCGTGCATCTTGTGAAGAGATGGGTATTGTAAGGTCCTGCATATCTCGCTATATTTCTATAGGGCAGCGTGATTATCTAACTAGAATGCGATAATGAAAACGTGTGGTTGCATGCTATCCCCTCCACATAGTTTATCAGCAAGCCTCCTTTTGTAAAGGTCTTCTTCCATTATTGGCTTTATCTACTTTGTGCGCTATTGATAACCAGCTGATTCATTATTTTTTGCTCATTTTATAGACAACGAGTCTGTATTATGCTATTGGCCATTGTGGATTATGAAAGAAATTTGAGAAAATGCTCATAATATACGTACAAAAAATGAGGAATCTGTATTCCTGGAAAACATTCGTTAACTATGATGTATTATACATCAAGGTGTCCAATCCGTCCTCCCATATTCCGTAAAAGCAATTTTTTAATTAATTATATACTGATAAGATTACATATATGATATTGGATTTATGTACGGGCTCATGCTCAGTATTGTACAGTGGATATGAGTAGTCTTAATACTTTTTTTCAGCTGTTTAATCTTAAGACTAAGACAATTTTTCGATTTACAAAACAGAATTTTATTGGTAATCAAGATATTTTGGCAACTTTATGGCATTATCAGGTGCCCTACTCACTGTATTCCAGTACTATGAAAATTCCATGTCTGTGACAAGTTTTTAACATAGTACAAGTTTTAAGTAATGTTTTGCAGCTAACAACAATAAAACAAGTCTTAAGCTAAGACTTTAAGCACTAAAAAGTCTTCGTCTTATTTTTAAAATTAACGGAGTAACATTTTTGGCAAGCAGACCACATGTGAAGCCACATTTTCGGAAATTCTATGATGGAATGGATATTCTTGGTATTCCATCAACTTCTGCACCACTGAGAAAGAGAACTGCTTTTGGGTGTAAATTCCAGCTAATATTAGCTTCACATTATTTTAGTGTCATATTAGTTTCACTTGACCATTGTAAACATTGAATGTGTGGGTCATTTAAGAATAAACCAAATTTATTTTTTACAATCATTTTTGAATAACACTTCCTTATTCTTCTTTACATTTAGTCCTTATATTTAAATTCACGTGTGATGTTTGACATAAAATCAGGGATGGTCTTTCTAAATGAAATATTTGCAACTTTGTTCTCTCCATTCATATCAGATCAGGTAAAAATATTATTAAGGATAAGATACTTTTAGACACTTCTTTTTATAGAAGGCAGTATTAAGACTTGAGACATTTTTTAGAATATCTTAAGATTTAAGACAAAAACATTTTTTTGGTAAGAACCATTTTGTTACAAAATATCTCCAAATTTCTAAAAACCCTAATTTTATAATTAAAGTTATTGGAATCCAGGCATATAGCATATGTTGTATATTATTTTGAATTTTTATTAGCATTTTTATTAGCTGCCATGTTCTGTACCATTTCAAAATGCTTGAACTTTAACAATGGGCACAATACAATATGTATAAGTTACTGTACACATTTACGTTCCTTTAATATTTTATACATTAGTTCAAGGGTTTCCAAAATTTCTAATTATTTCTTCAGCCATCCACTGTATATTTGCAAGTTGTAAACTCTTGAACAATGCAAGACTTATACCTTTTAAAATACCCTCTCCTTCCTATATTTTCTTAATTTGTTCAAAGGTTTCCAAAATAGATTATTTTTCCTAACCTTCCACGACATACATGTATTTACATCCTGTATTTCACCTTGTGACAATTTGAAAGTAAATATTTTCCGAGGACAGACAAGGAAAATCCTACACAGGAAACAATTCGTGCATTATTAAATTAATTATAAGAAACTCCTTCAAATGATTTATCTAAGTTTCCTCGATTTTTTTTAATTATTCCTGCTCCACTTTAGATTCATGTATACAATTACACAGTGATGGAAAACGTATTCTGAATCAAAATCAAGGTAGTTGATTGCAAGGATATAGGCTACATTGGTCATACGTTCTCGCCACTGAAGATCTATGTTATTCTCATGGAAATTTTAACATCCAGGATTAGTTGTAAGTCTACTACAGGGCAAGGCTAGAGCTCCAGGCCTGGATTCTATGGCATCAACACATCTATGCAGAAGAAGGGCAGTATTTACGATTACAGCACTTTTAGTTGCATGGTACTTGGAAGAGTGACGTGTTGTTTCCGGAGGATACAACGTGTGATGTCAAGTCATGGACAGTTGATGTTTGTTCAGAAATGGCCAAAAGGGAAGGTTGGGCAGAAAATAGGCGAAGTAAAGATGTACGAGAGTATGCTAAAGGGCCTTTGCAATCTTTCAGAAGACCAGAAAGTCACACCTTAGATTTACAGTGCCACCCAAACAGTAGAGTGGTAATAAAATGTTACGGATATGTAGAACATGCGAGCCAAGACTCGTCCCAAATTTCACAATGAAACATTTCAAAACAATTAAAATCAGTAGATAGAAAGTCAAACATAGTGATGCATTTAATTTTCTTCGACGTGTCCATTGTCTGCCTAACAGTGACACCAGCAATGCACTTGTGTAATGTCATTTGAAATCTATGCATAATAACATGTTTCTAAATTAATAATACCAAATAACAGTACTTGATAACTACATGATAAAACTACATGATATTCTTTTAAAATAGATAGCATTAGACAGTATCTGGTTACAAACTCGTATACGAGTATGTTGGAATAACTTACTGTAGTATTCGCTTCATGATGTTACAAAATGTATAAAAACAACCTATAGATAAATTGTTATTGGAATAGAATATGACCAAACATAATCAACCCTTATTAACAGTATACAATAGGAATACTCAAACAGACGCCAAAAATGGCGCACCTATGCTCAGATAGTCTCTCTGCAGTGACCTCAAAAAATGTCGACTTTGGAAATTTTGAGTGATTGGAATTGGCATAATGGCCAATTCCAAAATAGACATTTTCTTAAATCATTGCAGAGGCTATCTGAGCACATGTGTGGGGTCTGTTTGAGTACCCCTAATATGTTTATTAAGTTCTGCAATATGATCGATCCAATTGGAAACTTAAACAATATTAGGGGTACTCAAAAAATGTCGGCATTGGAATTTGCCATTATATCAATTAAAATCAATCAAATTCGAATTTGGCAATTATGTCAATTCCAATCAATCAGAATTTCCAAAGTCGTCATTATTTGAGGTTACTTATGCAGAAAGACCAGGTAAGCATTTTTCGATTTTTTTTCGAAATACCCCTATTGTATACTGTCAATAAAGGTTGATTGTGAATATGCATTTTCGAATCCACTATATTTCTTGATACGTTTTGAACGAAAATCCTACAAATTTTCGCTTTGAAAATCCACCCACCTGAAGCCTAATCTTTAGGGGTACTCAAACAGGCACCAAAAATTTCGCACATGTGCTCAGATAGCCTCTCTGAACAGACCTCATAAAATGTCAATTTTGGGATTGGTTATTATGACAATTTCAATCAATCCGAATTTCCATAGTTGACATTTTTGTGGTCACTACAAAGATCAGGATATCTGAGCATGCACATGTGCGAAATTGTTGGCGTATGTTTGAATACCCCTAAAGATTAGGCTTCAGGTAGGTGGATTTTCAGAGATAAAATTTGTATAGGATTTGCATTCAAAACGTGCAATTTGGACCCACGATATATTATGCTGCCCAACCCATTGTCTTTATTTTCAATTTAAGATTAATAATGATGATGTTACAAAAGACTACATCAAATGTTAGCAGTCCATTTTTTTTCTACCTATATTTCAACTTTTTTATTCTCTTTATATTATTCATATAACCGAAGGGAAACTCGGGAGTTATTGAAAGACAAGAAACAAAGAAGTTAGACCCGATTAAGATCTGCTGATGCAGCACTTTATGAAACAGCGTGGGCTAAAACAACTATGATAGGCTTTATTCACTATTCACTATATATTCCATCGTGGGTGATTATACAATATGGAAATTCTGACAAACGATATATGCTACGTTTAGTAAAGAACTTGATATTCTAATGGGATACCGCATTGGCAAAATGTTTGATAGACTACAAAACATTTTAAACCTTACACTATTTGAAATGACTTTTTTTAAATGCATATCAATAGCGTTATTGTGTTTGATACAAGGTAGAAACAATATTAGCGTATGCCAATTAGCTTGGTAATTTAACCAAAAGCTCAAAAGCATTGTAAATATTTAGTTGATAATCAAGTGTTTAAGCAAGTATTTTGAGAAAAGTATACATGTATAGTTTAGGAATGCTATTATCATTGATCCATCACATTCTTCACTTGCCACCACCTACAAATTACACTCCAAAACCTATAATGCCATTAATTAGAATCAGTTACCCTTTATTCTTAAAGGAAGAACATTCAAAAATTAAGACAAATTTGCGAGATAATTTTCTAGAAAATGCTGGAAAAAATTTGAGAATAATAATGCTTATTAAATCAAAATTCGTCGAAAGAGTTTAATTTTTTCTCAAGTAGATGTTAGTGTGCTCCAAAGAATCTGACAGAAAAACCGCCCTAAATGCAGTAATTTTTAGGCTCTTTTTTATTGTATAATGTGGTATCCAACTTTGGATTTACTGCTGTTATTTATTTGCGACCTTCATGTAACAACGATTTCAAAAACAACTGTGTTCACATGGATTTTTTGACTTGTTGGTACATATAAATCAAGCACTTTTTTATACAACACTTTTTTATTTACAAAGTTGTTAAGCAACAACTCTTTGAAGATCCGATTCAGTGAAGGGGTATGAATTTGGCATTAAAAAAACATGTGTCGGGCTTCTACATGTTTCTTCCAGACCTGGCTATGTCAGGTAAATAGGATAGACCTAAAACAGTCAGGGAAATGTCAGGGAAATTGGAATGACCACGACTGTTATTGTGAGGGGAATGTTAGATTTGATTTTCACAAAGCCAGTTATTATAGTTATATTAATGAAAGGTTTTGAAAAAAAGTCTGTTTTTCGGCTAAAACCTTTCATTTACACATCGACATGAATGGTATACAGTGAAACCTCTATTAACGGCCACCTCTGAACAAGGAAAACCTCCGTAGGACGGCCATGTTTTGTTGGAACAGAACTCCCTTCCCCCCATAGGATTTTTAAACCTCCGAACAACAGCCACCTCCGAAGGGCGGCCACTTTTTCACGGTCCCATAGGTGACCGCTGTTCGGAGGTTTCACTGTACTTAGTTGTAGCAGTCGCAGCGTTAATAGAACGGCTATGCTACAGAGCGCTCCGTAGCGTTAACTTTCAACGTTGACACCATGCTTAATGCATTTTTTAAATCTAAAGTTGCAATTTTTTGGTCGTAATTGCGTCAGCGTACTGTACTTAAATTTTATAATGAGAAAATGTCCCCTGAGACTGAGCTATACACAAAATTTCAGCTCTCCAGGTCTTGTCAAAGTTGGTAAAGAACTATCTCAAAGAAGTTGAAACAAACAGTCAAGTGCAAGCAAGCTCCGTTCATATAAAGGTAAATGTAAGGTTTTAATAATAATAAAGAGAGATGGCACACTATAAGCCACTTCTTCATGTCTATCCCTCATTTCAAAATCATTTTATACGTTAAAAAAAGGTACATATACATGTACATGTTTACAAAATTTTGAGAAATAAGGGAACTTAGGGAAAACCAGAAGTTATGACTATTATCATATATGTTTTTAATTTTCAGCTGTCAGGATGGTAAGGGACGATTTCAAATAGTGAAAAAGTCAGGCTAGTTGAAGATACATTACACGTGCTATCTTTACCTACAGCTCAAGCCCTTTACTACAGTTTCACCTATCAACATCCATCTGTTTTCAAAGATGAATAATATACGACAGAGGCTACGGATAAGGATACTAAATTTGAATATACTTAAAAGAGGGTGGGTCCAGGGGCTTGGTCAGTCGCGTGTACAACATGAGTATCCTCTCTACCAGGTCTAATCTATGATCTTAAAGAGGTTGGCCAAGCACAAGCAGAGAGATATACAGAAAATGCATTAGCCGTAAGGCACTGCTTAGGTAACCATTTTCTCAGATGCAACATGCAGACTAAAGACAATGGCTGCTGCTTAAAAGGCAAAGGGGTCAAAACTAGAGCCGAGCAACAGGGGTCATTATCATATATTTATAAAAAAAATAACGAGAGCCACGCCTATACAGAAACCAACGGTCATATTCTCCGGCCAGGTTCCTATATTTCTATGGCGGTTTTCAAGAAGGATGGTCCACATGTGCCGGCCGTGTGGAAAGCGCCAAAAAAAAAAAAAAAAATGTAGGTAAATTTATCCACGAGGGTCACTGATCGTTATTAGCCAGAAATGAAATACTGGTGTAATTTAAACGTGTATAAAACTGCCTATAATATACATCGGCAAGTGGTTGCAAAGGGAGGCAAGGAGTGGCGACCTCAAAATATGCATTGCTTTGATGGTCTACGCTACGAAATTGATACAAACGATCAATTTATGGTGGTCGATGCAAAACCCTTGTGGGGATTAATACATGGCGCCGTTCAGAAATGACGACTGACGTCATATATTACCTTTACAAACCAACCCATTGGCAAAGTCTGGTGAACGCTTAAAACTGAGTGCCCATTTTTTGAAAAAAACTGTTCCTCCCACCAGCATCTCTAGAATTCACTAAATTCTGTAGAAAAAATTTAGAAGGGTTCATAAAGACATGATACAGGCACTTCAATAGTTTGCAGGCAAAGACCACCTCTTCTCAATTTTTTTTAATAATATTTTAAGTAATTCAATTGAATTCCTTGTCACCACATGCATGATATTCAGAAAACAAGAACCATAAATGGCAGCATATTGGGTTAGAAAGTTTAGGATTGAACCCATGTTTAGCAATGCAGAAAGCAAAATAGGCTCCATCTTATTATAGAATATTAACCTGAGGTTAACCACGCCATATACTGGCTGAGCTACACTTTCTCTCCATTTTTTCCCTGACTCATGTTGTGCAATGCAAAGGTGGGTTAACTTAGTGTTATACAGCAGGTTTAACTATATATATAGGCTAATTATTTTAAACCTATGTTGATGCAACCGGACTTCAGCATATATCCTATTCCAGATATTGGATCATCTTAAAAACCAAGACACAAAGTATGGTTTTTAAATTTGTTAAATTCACAGAGAAACCCAAAGAAATTTTTATTTTATACAAATTTTGGTGAATTGTTATTGTAGTTGTAAAGATGTATATATACATGTAGTTTTAAGTTGTCAACAGATTTCTTTCCTTGGACAACCCTTTTCAAGGAAATGAAGTTCACTTCAGGCTGGACTTCTTACGTGTAGCTTTTTTTGAAAATTAATTACAAAAAAAAATCTGAACTTTTTCTTGTTAACTATGTGGCATGCTATAACTCCCACTTGGGTCATTTAAGTTGAATTAGTGGAATACTAGATCAATGCCTCAATAAAACCAGTTAAACTAATAAGGATCCCTGGTAGATGTTGGTTAAATTAGACATTACTGTCAATGCCCCAGTGCAAAAAATCAGTTAATTTTTTTTTAAAAAAAACAGTGCTTCTGCCATGTATCAATGACCTGTCCATATGATAGAAGCAACTAGCAGTGTCTCTAACATATGCCGTTTAACAGGAAATTCTCCATCCTTTCAAGAGGATTTATTTTCCAACCCGGAACCCCTCAAGAACGCATACCTGTACAATGATATATATTTCTTACACCGAAAACAAATGGGGTAATAACACCTTTTTTTCTTCTTGAAATTAACAACCAGCTAACGTGCGATTTAAAGCTTTAAACCCGAAATGACAAGACAGTTTATTGTAAAACCGCTTGATATGGGACATCCTAGATAAGATCACCATCCCCAAAATGCTATTAATCGATCCATGACACCTCTTGGAAGACCAATAATGGTATATTGTTTCGCAAAAATGCATTGTGTATACTGCAGCCCCATACTTGTGATGCAAGGGGCAAGCCCCATCACGTGACGTCCCATTTAACTCCATTACATTGACATTGACCCCATGTTGACCTGACCGCCTACATAGTTAATTTTTTTATACATAGACCAAGAAAAAAAAAGATCCACCTTGCTACTGCTTAAATTTCAATAGCTTCTGTTTTCAGATTAAGGTAAACCTAAGTCAAGATAAAGACTGCTGAAGAAACCGATCTACATATGACAAATGTCCATTGACTGTTTTGTCCTGGGTAGAATGAAAGCAAAAGCATCCTGCTGTTTGGACAACCCAAGGATCCCCCACGGAGGACCACCTTCCGTCAGAAGTCTATACGGGATAGCACAGAGCCAAATGTAATCTAACATGTCACTTAAAATGCGCTTTATATTCAAAATGTGAACAACGCTGTGGTGAATTTTTTTTTATATATACCAAAAAGAAATATGGCAAGTTGTTTTTTTATTCGGCATTTTGTTGATTCTCGTATTTTTTTTGCATGAATTCGTGTTGTCTTGTTTGTATGAGATGTTGCACAGTATGCCCCTTGTCTTTTCAAGCTATAACAATGCCTAATCTGGTGGTCTTAGTTAATTCTCCTGTCAGCTGACTGACATTTGTCTTTTCCCCTTTATACCATAGTCGCATTAAAGTGCCAGCAAAAGCAGTCAAACCTTTCAACCCTTAGAATTTCATTTTTAACCCTGATTTTTTTTAAAAAAAAGAAATTTATGCATATATAACGATTGGTGCTGTGCAGGAGGCCATAGTTTGCAGGAAATGTGTTGCGGTTTTGTTGAAAACTATGCTGGTATATTTCAAACAGTTGGGAAAAATGGGATTATAATGAATGTCCAAATCTGCATCGTGACAAGAAATAACTTTTCGACTGTGTTAGTAATGAACGCTTTTCATCATTTTATATACAAGCTGTTTTGTATTTTATAAGCGAATGCAATGCTGTGAGTTCCACAACAGTGGAATTCGCCTTTAACTATCTTCAAGGGACCTATAAGAAAGCAGAACGTTATAACCGAACATCGTTATATCCGGATTTAAGAAAAATAAAAACTACATGTATTATACAACTATAATAATGTACATACATGTTTACAAAAACAAAAGTTTAAAATAGATTTACATGTATGTGTTTTTAATAAAACCGGTTTTGTACAGGTAAATTTGCTGGAAATTAATGTGAAATTTAATGTAGACATATCGTTGATAAAATAAAATAAAAAAATTATAATAAGATTTCAGATTAAAATGCAAGACAGCCTTTATGATTGTAAATTATTTGTCATTACATTACATGTTCAGTAAATGCACTTAGAAAATGGGAAAGGGGGAGGAAATCTCAGTAAATCGTTATAGGCGAATAAAAGGACCATTTTTCGTTTCAAAAAGTGATCGCTATATCCGGCAATTATTAGTTGATAATACAGAATTAGGATTATATTTATGTAATGCATAAAGATTATCTATATTTATATAACAATAATTTTTATTTATAATGAGAATAGTGGAATAATGCTTTGCGAATGATGACGAGGAAATTATTCTATTTTAACAATGCCTAAATAGGCTATATTATTATTTCTATTTTCATCAGAAGCTATTTCAAAAGGGTGTCGTGTGTGGTGAGAGCAGAAGATCAAAACAAACTTTCAGCACGTGTAATAGATTTAAATTACATTAATGTGTGCCTACTCACATGTATATAAATCAATTGTAAACGCCCTGGTGAATTATTAAACTTATCGTATTTATGTATGCTGTACGCCCTATATTGATAGAAAAAAATATAGGTCAGAAAGCAATCACCTGATTTTTAATTTGTATTTCACTTAAGAGCTTAATTTAAAATTTCTACTATGCATATACAGTGTTATGACAGTTAATATAAAAAGTACTAAAGCTACTACTGAACACACATGATCAAGGGGTGGATAAAGTTATGGAAACATTTATCACAGCCACACATTTTTATTACAAGTAACGTATAGTGTGGGATCTCCTTTTACCTTCAATACGGCCTCAATCCTGCTTTCAAATGGCTCGTAAAAGTTTTGAACGTTGTTTCATGAAATTTTATTCCAATCACCATGAAGAACATAGCTGCCTATTTTCCATATTTTCATTATGGACTGTCTATCAATAATTATTTAAACTTCTAACCACGACAAAACCATTTGGCTTTACATTTTCGTTGAATTTAATGTTGATCAAAAGTAATATGAATGTAGATGACCACTTATATTGTTCATATTTTTAATGTATAATGCAGCAATAATTTTTAATGTGAATTCCTAGCCAAAATGGTGATGAATATTACATTGCAGATGATATTTGTTTGTACTATCAGTATATGTTAAATTATTTTCATACTGGGGCTACCGAATCTACCAAGAATTTAATACTGTATTATGTGAACATTTTCTTATAATTTTACGGGGTACTATTATCTTCCGTAGATTTTAAAGGGATATACATTTTACCCTTATAATATAAACCAGATAAGGTTTGTTTGTACTATCAGTTTGCTTACTTAAATTTATTCTGAGGCTACCGAATTTACTATAAGAATTTTCTACTGTAAAATTCACTATACCGTAAAGAACATACAACTCCCTATTTTGCAATATTTTCACATGGACTGTAGAAGTGTAGATCAAAATCTTCATTAATGCAATGGACACGAGCTTAGCAAATTGATTTACTGTTTAATATTCCTTTTATAAATATTTTAAGTAATTTTCATTTGTTTCCATTTGGCTATTAATGGCCCGTTTTACCAACGAAGGTTAAACTTAACCTCTGGTCAAACTGCAGTTGACCACAGTTTGATCTCCGATTCGGTTTTACCAACAGAGGTCAGTTAGTAAAACCCAAACAACTGACCGGGAGGTCAAACTATGGTCAAAGTTTGACTACAGGTTACTTGACCACAGATTTTACCAGCGTTGGTAAAACCGGCCATAAGAGACCAAGGTAAGTTAATTCACAGTACAGGGTAAGGGCTTTACGAAAAAAAAATTAACTTATTCTTTAAGTGCTTAACACTCACGTGTCTTATGTCTTAATTCGATAGTTGGTGGACCGTACTAGGGCTCAGCCTGCCTGGTCTTAATTCAGATTCAATGAAAGGTCTTAAAAAGTATCTTATTCTTAAGAATATTATTTTCAGTTAATTTGATACGATTGGAACATGAATACCAATCAGCAGTTAATTATTTCCTAATTTCCTAATTATTATCACCACTAAAATTGTTTTGAAACAGTTAGCTCATATGATTTTATAAGCAAGAATTAAGCTGTCTAACATACATGTATATGGTTTTACAAAGGGTTGTTTAACAAAATGAGGAAAAGTAAAGTTGTTTTTTTTTTCTTCAGAAGTCAATTCTTTGCAATTTTATTCTAGGAACTTTATTGAAGAAAAGAAATACTTCGGTTTTATGACTAAGACATACCCACTGCAAACCATTATTCCACAAAATTGTTAATGTATACAGCCAGTCCATAACTGAACACAGTATAATACATAGTAACGTGGCTATATTCTCGTTCAATAAATGAATTTAATTAACAAAAACCTACGCAATCGATTAAACTAAATGACATACCATAATAGATTAACCGTACTGTTCATGCTGTGACTTATTCACCCTATAATAATATTGCAAATGAATGAGGCGTATTCACATCAGAGCCATCGTTTACAGTTTAGCTTTTACAAACTGTCATTATCTTGATGTAACCTAATTACTGCAGAAACTTACAAGAGTTGGGGCGTCAAGAATCAACAGCAGCAAATTTCTGCTACTCACAGCAAACATATGGTAGATATACAGTCTCCGCCAACGCCGACAACAATATTCATTAAGTCGTAATGTTTGGGATATACACCTTCTCCTAATTGTCGCACTCTTAAAAGCATTATTATAGAATTCATTATCCATTAAGCAGAAGACACCTGCTATATGCTAACCAACCTCTTCCACCAAGCCTCGTGGAATCTACATTGACACGCCTTGTTACAATGATGTCTCCTGACAACATGGTAAAAATGCAGGGTTCCCACAAGAAATTAAATTTTTTAACTTCCTTGGCTTTTCCAGTTTTTAAAATAATTTTCCCTGACCATTAGTGTATACTGAAAATTAAAAAATATGGCAATATGCTAAAGTTCGTTATGCAAAAATCTCATTGTTCTAAGAAACATTAGACACACCGTATTTCACATATTACGCTTGTAAAAGACCAGTTTTCCAAGTCCTAATCAAATCTGGATTAAAAACCAGACATAATTAATTTAAAAATTACTTTTTAATTAGCAGGAATATTCGTGCCATCAAGCAGTTGCACGAAAAACCAAAATTTCCATTTTGGTTAAAAAATGTAGAACACAGACAAACTATTAAAATCAATTATTTAAAAAGGGATTTTCCCATTTTTAGAGATGCTGGTTTGGTTGAAGTGTGCCATCGTTTGATTTATGTGATACAACTCATAATTGGCAATGTGAAAACAAATTTAATATTTGTTATTGAATTTCCCTGATTTTTTCAAAGCTTAAATCGTTATTCTTTGACTATTCCATGTCTATCCACATTCAATGACATTTCCAGGTTTTACATATTTATGGGAGCTTGAAGGGTTAATTTCATACATATGTATATTTCATACAAAGGTTTGTCAAGGTATGTAAAGTTAATCGTGCATGCATGGGCATTTTGACATTGTAGAATCATGTTTCAATAAGTTCACATGGCATAATATGGGTGGGTAAATTCAGTATCTCAAACAATGATCTTTCAATGAAAGTGCAAAAGGACCATTTCCAACAGCTTAATGGGAATTCTAGAGGGTGTTTTTTTTCTGCAAATAATTTCGCACGATGGGCACTAGCAGATGGTCCATGCAGGGTGCAGATGGGGGCACGTCTCCCAACCTTTCATCTGACAAGATCCACCAAGAATCTGTACAGACACCCCTACTTGTATCATTCCCACAACAAACGGGGTCAAATCTTCCCATGCTGAGCCATGGTCCCCAAAGGCCCCTTATAAGAAACAAGGCATCGAAACCCAAATAGACGAAATTCTTCGATCACCTGTTGTATGGTCACAAGCACCCCTTTGTCTTTAATTGCTGGATAGGGGCTTTGTCCTCGTTTTCCAATGCCCTCATTGAGGGGGAGGTTTAACGGCCTTATAGCCCATAGAGCTCGGGAACAAAGTGTAGATCCCAGACAACAAAAAAAGGCGAAAGGACAGCCCGTTCAAAAATAACAATTTACAGCATTTGAAAATTGATAGCTGCCATACAAATTGGCCGAGCAGAGTTACTGCTGGAGAGCAGCGCAATTTCGCTTTTGGTTAAAAACAATGGCAGGTTCGCAGCAGGTGGGCCTCAATTTCGTTATGGACGTTATAAGTGTGCTAGGTACGGGCCAACAAGCTGGAGGTGCATTGTATACAGTTACAGCTACAGGTATACACACACTCAAAAACTCGGGCAAAAAAAAGATAATGGAAAATGCCCCTCAGAAAACCTCCATTACATCGGCTTGATATAATGCGCCTTATTTCCCAAAGTCCAATCGCACTGGTGTAATTTATTTCCAAAAGTAATAACCGAAAATGAAAAGAATAACCCGCATCCAGTTATAAATGAGACCTTGCCCTTTCAGGGACCACGCTTTTGCTGACTTAACTCGTTTTAGGTAATGACTTTGGAAAGCGAAACGTGCAAGTATGTGAAACCCATCCGTTCCGTTTCGATCCATCCCAAGACAATAGAGGGATTGTGCACGCCTCCCTTTAATGCTCCCTTAATGCTAACCACATTGACAGCACTGTATGTTTTTCCAATGCGTTCTCGTTAAGGTAAATCAGTTGACTGGGCATTAAGGGAGGCGTGCGCAATCCCTCTAATAGCGGGTTTGAGCGCGTCTCCCTTAATGTTAACCACGTTGACAGCACTGTATGTTTTTCCATTGCGTTCTAGCTTACACTTAATAATTTAAGCATGACTTTAGTTTAGAAACTTTAGACCATCATCTGTTTAACATAACAACAAATAGGATGTACACTCTTGTACATTTTTTGAATTTGTATTTTTTTAAAATTAATTATAGCCATTTTCTCAACTTTCTATGAAAACTATGTGATTATAATTCTAAATTTAGATATTTCTTGGTATCCTATAACAGTATTTGCATTTATTTTGTTAAAGTAGTACAACAATGACGACATATGCAACAACGTAGTAAAAATAGTCCAGACTTGCTCAAAAAATATTGTAAACATGCAGTTAAGATGGATAGACTGACCAACTTTTGGCCCATGGATCCTTTTGGGAAAGCCCACCACACCATCACGTGGTATCTACAGAATAAATTATATATAGAAATTAATAGAAAAGTCAAGAGTAGGATTCCAAATTATTTCCGTTTTTTCGTTATAGATTTTGGTATACTGGACTAGAGACCCGGGGTTTATCAGGGACCGGGTCTCAATTCAATGTCGGGATTCTAATAAACCCCGGGTCGCTAATTAACCCCGGGTCTCTAATATACCTATAGAATACCACTATGATAATTAAGAACATATAGTCAACATGTTCCATGATTTGCATTTGGGATGAACAATTGAATATTCTTATAAGAATATTGAACTATGAGAACTCCATATATTATTTATTTATTTTACAATATTATTATTATTTTATGCTCAATGAGCTTGTGCAGTCATTTAATTGTTTGAAGATGGGGGTGTAGGTCTTTAATTAATTGACTCAAAAATAAGTCAACCAACACATGACGCCAAAAATCAGCTAAGAAGAAGTAGATATCCTTATTCAGAGACATATTCCCTACATTTATACCATGGTTGATGATGGTTGAAACCTCTCCAAAAACCAGAACAATATAGCATCAGCAACATTGTCTTAACCCCTCAACCTCCACTTTCCCCAAACAAGGTGTTCTCGGGGTATACAGTCCGCCCACGCGATACCATCGGCACCTTATATATAAAAACCAGCATCACATTTTCTGAAAATCTGTTACACTTGCATATGCGATAATGCGAAACTTTCTAGTTTATGACCCACGGAAATTCCAAATTGGCCTAGCTGCCATCTGCGTTCCATAGGCAGATACGTGGCCCCATAAGGCCAAGTATAAATAGTACCTTTTTTGAATGAAATACCTTCACCATGTTATCATAAAACACGGGCAGAAAAATCTAACATAACCGATATCCCAAGCAAGCAGCTCGGGGCAAGTGGGCAGAAACCATTCTGTGCACTATTATTCCTGAGCGTTGAAGAAGATTTGACACACCTCGTGTCGGCCACATGCCAGACTTATAATTTGGGCTTCCAAGTATACGTTACCGGTGATTTTTTTTTTTGCACCCCCTCGTGTATATATTTTTTTTCAGCCGTCATTCCTCACGTGCCCCCCGTGGCCATAAAGCACCGTTTAAGTAAAAAAAAAAGTACGATACCGGTGCTATAGTTAGGACGTGCCACTCGTGGCATGCAGGCCGCAGAACCACCCACATGATTTCAAAACTTAAGTACACGTGTAATTATTTCATTAATCAAGGGATGAGTGAGAAACGTGGTTTTCCAATCTTTAATGAGGCGCACATTGCTACCTGCCCCTTAAATTCTCTCATTAGCACATAGGAATCGGTCGAAAATTATTTTGGGTTAAAAACGGGAAATTTTGACAGGAAAACGATTACGTGAGAATTTATAAACTATTTGTTTCGGCAAAACATGTGCTGAATCATGTTTCGCTTTTGCACCCATATACCTCAAAGGTCACGGTCTTCACATTTTTTCCTGACAAATGCTTTCGAAATTACATTCGGGAGGAGTATAGGGGTATACACGAAATTCAAGCACGGTTTTAGTTAGGCAATTTTAGAACAAAGAAATTATTCTGAACAAAAAAAGTCAAGCGTTAAATATTAGAAAATTGTTGAGGGTAAAACTTTTACCTTAATGATGAAAATTTTAAAATGGCAATAAAAATGTCGTCTAAATAAATCAAACTTAAAAAAGCAACATTGTCTCACTTGATGTGGTTCAATAAGCTGGGAATAAGTTATAGTGTAACAACATGGTTATACATGTTAATGCATGCAGGGTTCTCACAGAAATGAAATTTTTCAACTTCCTGACTTTTCCAGTTTTTAAACCAATTTTTCATGACCTGAATATCCTTGTCTTGTTGCTCAAAGGTGTTTTAGAACTCAATTCACAATGTTAGACAAATGAACAGTGTACATTTAATATTGCTTTTCTCAAATCACATTTCGATTTGTGAAAATTTATGATATGTTTTAATACTATGTTGTTCAAGGCAGCATTTCTTGAAAAAATGAAATAACTTTTAACTTAATAAATTCTTGTATAAGCCTACCATCGAATGAGTAGGAAATAATTCAAAGTTGGCCAGAGATGACGCTTCATCCTAGAACATCCCTTCATCAAAAACAAACAGGTTCAGTACATTGTTACATGCCAATATTAGGCCTATTGTATACTATATTTGTTTAAATGAAAATCACTTTCATTCCGCCTTTGGATAGGGTGCAATTCATAAAATATATTGTAACGAAAACTTAATACTGTATAAATCTTGCAAAAGTTTTGGAAAATTACAATTAAGCTTCAAAAATTAGCAATGAAATACTGTCCTGACAAAATTTAAAAACTTCGTGAAAATCCACCCAAAATTAATGGATTTATAATTCATCATAAGGAACTCACCTTATTGCATCACAATTGTTTTGTGCATCGAGTCATATCCACGACGTATACATATAATATGAACGCGCAGTCGAAAACCTCAAGAATGTTACAATTGCACCATTGCAGGACTCATCGATTCCATGATAAACTGCAACATAAGCAAAATTTTCAATTTAAAAGCAGTCTTTTATAAAGCAAATTTTTATAAAATGTGAAATATACATTGTGGCTCGCTGTTGTATATACCATCCACATAAAACATTATTTGATGCATAATTATCTAATAAAATGGCTTGATATGCAGACCAGTCCATCGCTTTGCTAAATATTCGTTGTGGTTTAAGCCGCTGTCCTATTTCCGAACATAAAACAGCACCGATTATTTAATTATTGCTATTATTTAGGGGCATCTTCAAATTAATTTTGATATAATGGAAAGAATGACACCATTACCCTAAAAGTATAACCAATAAACGTTTACTAAAGTCCTTCCGAGTCTTATGCCTAGTCCACATCAAGGAAACAATTTCATGAAACATGAAACTGGATAATTTCATGACAAACATGTTATGCATGAAATGTTTCGATACCTATCTTTGTGCAGCATATATGTTTGTGAAACAAGATGTCCAAACCAATGCAACATCATTGAAACATTTCATGAAACAAAATAAAGTTTCTATTTCATGGAGATGTTGACTTGATGTGTACTAGGCATTACAAACCACTCAAACTTTTTCGTATAAAACCTTTTATTTACACATCGGGTCACTATAGGAGGCGTTAGCACAGTATAGGGGTAAACCAGTATGCCGACTTCGTGTTGGCGTTTTTTAAGTTGGTTTCTAGCGTAGCAACGCCACCTCGCGGCTGGGGGAGTCTAAGCTTAGGGTGGCACATCGTTTTGTTTGGGTCCCCAGAGCACTTGCAATGCCACCTCGCGGATGTGGTAGGAGTTCGTCCCTTGGCCGTGGGGTGCCATCGCGGACCAGAAACAAAACGAGATACAGTATATATATATGCATGCTTACTGGTTCACCCATTATACTGTGGCGTTAGTGCCATCTCTTAGCAATACCCGTGATGTCGTCGCCCAGCGTTCTATGCTGACACTTCAAATGCATTTTTTCCATTTAAAATTGCAAAATTTTGGTCGTAATAGTGTCAAAGAAGTGTATATTAAAATGGCATAGGTGAAAATGTTACATGAGACTGAGCTGCACACAAAATTTCAGCTCTGTAGGGCGTGTGAAAGTTGGTTAAAAAGGACATCAAAGAAGTCGAACCAAACAAACAACCAAGAAAAGCTCCGTTTATGTGAATTTAAATAAAAGGCTTTAATAATAACAATAATAAAAAAGCCCTAACTTCAAAAGCCTACATGTATTTAAAATTTATGAAGGCTATACATGTACTGTTTCCCACTTGATACAGCTACATTGTAGTTACATTACATATAAATTTCCGTTTATAGATATGAAAATGTCTGACATTTTGCGACATGCAACTATTTTTGTTGTTGTATTCGTTTGCTGTGTTTTGCATTGAGGGTTGGCATTTCACATAAAAGCTCAATTAGGACCTTGCAGAGATGCACTTACCTAGGCATAGTGATGGGATAGGTAAAATCTGACTATTTGACAGTGGGCGTGGTGGGATGCAGTGAAAAAGTTCCCCTGGTTCATTTTGCAGGTATTTCTGCAGTGGTTAGCATTTGGTGGCGCTAGGGTGTTGACGAGTTTTGACACTTGTGTTTCAACGAGAATAGGTCAATTCGTCCCAGGAGATCCAAATGATCGAGCCATCAACAAACAACGTGACAGTAACCTATCTCTGACAAATTACCGTGATGAATGGCAGCAATGCGAATAATTAACAAAGGTCGTTAAACATGCACATCTATATAATTGGTAGAAACAACCTTGGTCGCAAATTCCATAAAAACAAAAGAGAAATACTATTGGTTGGACATTTGTTTAAAACATTTCAAACCAATAGAAAACCATAGAATTTGTTCTTTGATCCTATTGTCAACGATAGAAACCAAAGGGTACGTCAAATAACAATATAAACCAATGGACCAAATAACAATAAAAAATTGACCAAGGAAATACAGTAACATTTTCTAGAATTCCGTTTTAAATTCATTAGACTATACAGAAGAATGCTGTTGGATATTCCTCCACACCAATATTTCGCAATCAGGGTTATAGGTTGCGGGGGATAGGAAAAAGGTCCCTGTGCACAATTGTCCACGATCCCGACATTTCCCCACAGGGAATGTTTGCGCACACATTTCCAACACTCAAGTTTGGCAATACAAGTACATTGAACCAGTTAATACAATTCAATAAAATGTCAATAGAATGATAGAAACCGATAAACACGAATATAATTTTTCTATTGTTCTCTATGGATTTTTAGACCTACAGAGTTCAGCTATTGTGCATTAAGGTATAAACACATACTAATATGTATTAGCTAGACAAGTGTATTTTATAATAATTGGTATAAAAAAGGAATTCATAATGACTATCTGTCGACTGTTACATCTACAAATGTAATTTTAATTTAATTACATAAAAGTTGTTGGTAAAGTTTCTATTAGCATGCATGATTCCACGTGGCTTTAACTATTATGGAAATTGAAAAAACACATTTCCTTTAAAACCAATTTAAGAGGGTTGCATACCAGAATAATTAAGCCTTTTTTCTTAATTATTTACATGTAATTTTGGAAACTGATCTGAACAAATGGAATGTACGAGAACATACCATACATTATTATTTGTTTTTTTGTTTTTGTATATTCCATGAAATGCAGCATTTTATAAAAATACATTAATACATTAATAAAAAAATTTAAACAAATTGAATATTTATGCTAAGTCAAATTAAAAAATAATTAAAAAAGGCTTATTCTGGTATGCAACTTTCCCCTTAATAAAAAAATTTTTAAATGGCATTAACAGAGCATTACCTACAAAAACGATGTTCACAATACTGAATTAAATTTAACAACAACTAAAAAAAATGTTCACATCCATTAAAAATCCCGTCCACGTGGCAATTAAAAAATTTAAACTTTAAAATTACACAACAAAGTGAATTATTGCATAACTAGCGACCCACTGCCCATAACCCATGAGCCCATGTATCCGCAATAAACTATACAGTTGTGCATTTTTGAGCGACTTACAGCGAAACTAGCCCCATCACATGTA
>JAQGCC010000773.1:0-30391 GCA_034698905.1 Xestoiulus laeticollis
ATTATGGGACATATTATTAGAATATTTTGTCAAATATATTTTTGTTATATTTTGAAATATATCCCCACATCATGTGGATAGTGAATACTGATTGAAATAGGGTTTCGCTTTATTCTGATCATTACTATTTTTGCTGCTTACTTGTACTTAGGTTTTGCTTAAGTTCTTAACGCAGCTGTAACTGCTATAAAACTGGTCCAGGTTTATTTTTATTAATATTGATATTCGCGTTTCTTCCCTTAATAATCCTCTTGGGTATATACTACGCTAACTCCTTAATTATGGAAATAAAAGCGAACCTTTCGTTATGTTTCTTGGCCTGGTAACCCTGCCAAACTTGGCATCAACGTCAGTGAAAAAAATGAAAAAAGGGTTTGATGCTGTTATACGTGTCTTCTTCGAATTGATTGATTGGCTGTAGATTCACCAGGGACTTTTCAAATGTACCTAAAAATGATTCATCATTTTTCTCAGCCATTTTTTCATTGGTTTTTGATACGCGATGAAAATTTGCTGTCGTCAGTTTCAACCTTTTACTTCCTTTGTTCCTCAATCTTTCTCGCTTTTTTACTTCTCTCGCATATGAATTGAAACTGAATTTTAAGTAGATGCGTCAAGCAGTTTGAGTAATAGCTTTAAAATAGGAGGATCGAGAAAGCAATGGAAAAATTATGCAAGAAAAAAATCGTAATCTTTTTCCTCTAATTTTTCTCAAAAAAACATAAAGTAATATCGTTAAATTATTGCAGATTTTGACAATCAGTGCTTCACATTTTTTCCTCTACTTTTGACGTTTACACATCTGCAACTATTTACGCATATGGCGATTTTAGCCGCATTGCGCCTTGAAATCTGGAGAGATTTCAGCACCCCCTTGTGTGAATTAAAAGCTTTAGTTGCCGAAAAATGCAATGACGCCATCTGACTGATCGAAAATCTGAAAGCCAGACTAAAACTTTTTCGAGATAGCTAATGAAGATAAATAAAGATAACTCTTTTTAACTCAACTAGAAGTTGGAACTTAAATATGCAATGTCATATTTTATTCCTTTGTGATTAAGTTTGTATCACAAAATAGGCTATGTTCTAGTATGCAAAAATATATAAGTTTTTTGAAATTGTACATTAGCTTTATAACCTACAATTTTCGTTTTACATGTATATGCCTGATCATTATATTTAACTGCTTAAAATTCAAAATTCAACCAAATTTTACATTTCCAATCGAAATTTGAATGCTTGTTAGAATGCTAAAAATTGTAAATAATTTTTTAAAAACCTTTAGATATTTTCTCGATGTTGAAGATTTTGTTAAATATTTCATTGTTTATATTCACTTTTACACTTAAAGTAAAATAAAAACACAGAAATTTGTTCTGATACCTGAGGTCCGTTTATGAAATGTCCATCTATAAAACAAAAATATAATAAATATCTTAAACACATAATGCACCAATTTATAGTAGATAAGTTTTCTATAAGTTTACGGAGGCTTGAGTGGACTGGTCGAGCTAGTGGTATTTTTTATTGTGGTACCAATAATGCTTCATCTATTAGCTTTAATTTAACTTGTAATGATGGGTTGGTAAACGTTCTGTGTTGTGTTGGTCAAACAAGAAATTGGCTTCTATCAGCCTCCGTATTTTCCAAATTATCCTAACGTGGATAAAAAGGAGCTATGATATAACGTAAGCATGCACCCGAACTGAACATTTTGCATTTTGAAAGTTGTTTCTGTGATTTTATATTTGTAAAAGTGCTCTTAATTTACATTGTTTTGTTTGTCTTCTAGAATACTGCGTATTACCTGGAAAGGATTCTGTAAATTTAGTTATTCGTTACGGATCTGGAAGAAGGGTAATTATACAGTTGTTTCCTCATGAGTTTTAATCTCATATAACCATGATCATATTTTATTGCTGTTTCAAAGTAACTATAGAAAGCATAATTTTCTTTTGATTTAGGTGTACCATAAAGAAGAACCCGACTGCTCTTCCATTTGCATGTGCGACGAGAAAGGGGAATTAGTATGCAAAGTATTACCCTGCGACGAAAGACTTCCTTGTCAGACATCTTTTGCCGTTTACAGTAAGTGCGTCTAGGAAACCATATAATGACAAAAGCAGAATGGCCATTACACCGACGTTAGGATAGTGAGACAAGACCATTTCCAAAACAATTTTGCTAAAACTAAAATTCTTTGAATGTATTAATAATGCAAAATATTTATATAATTACATTTGTACTTTATATAGAAAGTTAGAAATTCATAAGCTGGACACATACTTTGCCATGTATTTCGCCTATATTGGGCCCATATGCTATACATGTAAATATTGCATGAAATAACTCAATACTTTATACTGCACGTGCTCTATACTTATACTTTAGTATACATAAGATTAGACATAAGATTAGACAATGTAATACGAATAGCGCGCACACAACAAATTAAAACCCATTTTCAGTTATTTTCAATACACCGAGCTGATTTTTTTAAAGAAAAGATTCTATTTGTATTTTTAAAAAAAAAAGTTTTTCAATAAGTGCGTAATTTACTGGTGGCAGTATGCGTTTCATATGCCTATATATAGTGTATACATTTTTAAAAAATCGAGAAACATTAATCTTTTATATATTGAAAAAACGCTCGACGTGAAGCAGTTTTTTTGTGCAACCATTTTTATTAAAATGCCCAATCGTAAGTCCGAAAAAATTAACATGACAGTTATAGGACTTGGTCTTGGGTTTAGATCTCCCCCTTAACTAGTGTATTTCGATATATATTGACATTAATTCGTGGTGACAAGAAAGGCACATTTAATAATGTCAGATCATCAATTAGGATCAAAATATGCATTATAATTTATACATTAGCTCTATTATTTTAAAAAGTCATAAAATTAATAATTACCATTGCATTTCCATATAATGTATAGATTATTTATTTAAATACAAAGCAGTTTTTGTTGCAATCAATTTATAATCTATATTACATCAATTAAAATTTGGTATCATCCGGTTAATTATAACAAGAATGTGGTTGTATGAAAATGCTATTAAAAATGTAAAACTTTCAGAAGCATCTTTTCGCATAGAATTCGATGATGAACATATGTTTTTTCCCAGATCGGGTTTTCCCTTGCGTGTTTGTCTTCGTATTAATAATTACATTTTATAAATACTCAGATCATTGTGAGATGCAAAAGGTTGGACAAATAGCATATTATATGTTGCTATGTAATAGTATCATAATGCTCTAAAATAGAAACAAATAGACTGCAGTCCTGTTTTATAATACTATACACGTACCATTTTGTCTACTTCCAGGTCATGCTTCTCCAGCTTACCAGGCTTATAGAGGGCGATGTATTTGCTACTCCGGAAATTTCATCTGCATGAAGCCTTCACCTCAGTTGTATACCTTGCGTCAAGGTAATGTCAAAGTAGAAATTGCTTCTAAACGAAGCCAACTTTATTGCTGCAAAAAAGCCATTGTTCTTTTTTAGGTGTGTTTTTGTTCTTGGGCTATAGCGAATTGGAAGAACGTATGCTTAGTCCATACACTCAACTGTATATTATGAATTCCGTGAAAAGAATTCAAGAGATTATGGAGGAAAAAAGAGAAGAAAATGTACGGAAAATTTATTAATGGTACATTATTTTATGGCATGTAAAATTAATAATACAATTTTTTCCTTTGTCCTTTTTAGGGAGGTTGCCAGTTACGACAGTTTGAGCACATAGGAGAAAACATTATAATGCAGGCTTATTTGGAAGAATTTAATGTCGAGCGAGAAAATAACAGCATCACCGAAAGTATGGTGACTAAAGAAAAGGTACATTGTTTCAGCCTATCTTAAACTTAATTGGCTCCATAAGAAATTTTTACTAAACCATTGGTGTACATGTAACGTGTAAAATACCATTACTAACATAGCTCCATTCTGATTAAATCAGAATGCTTATAATCCATTTGCTATTCAATTAAATTTATTACTCTGTGCAGTGTATCTGTCAGTACAAATAAATGTAGTGCCAAGTGGTAGAAGAAAGTAGAGTACATTATAAAAGGGATACAACAAACATTAAAATAGATAACACAATAATGAAATTGTTGTAGTACAGCTTGTATTACAAATGTTAATTGCTGACAAACTTAATAATTCACTCAAAGTTGTAGAATAATAAAAAAAATTAAGAGCTTAATTAGCAATACATTTGCAATAAAAGCCAATGAAGTTCTTCAAATGTTCACTAACTTAAAAAAGGTGTTCATAAACACTGAATAATGAGAATGATATATGGTGGGTTAAAATTGCCGAATAAGAGAATAAAGTATTTTCATTAATATTTGTAATTTCTAAATTAGATTTCAAATTTTAAATTATCCATCCGATAAACATCAAACTTCGATCTGGAAAATAGGGAGTTTTTGTTGGTGGAAAATGGTAGATTGAATTATAGTTCAAAATATCAAAAATATACATGTATTTTTTTAAATTGATAATTTCTCTATTAAATCTAAAGTTGTTCTGACTTTGTTTGGAATGTTAAAATGCTAGATTGTATTATAGCGCAGAATGTCTAAAACATACATGAATTTTGTTTAAAATTAATAATTTTATCAATTAAATCTAAACATTTTCTGTGTGTTTGGTGTTGGATAATGGTCGCTTGGATTTTAGTGCGGAATGTCTTAAACTTTTAAGGACTTTATTGTTTGATATTAAGTTTAATTATCACATTACCCAGCATCATTTTAATAAAATTGAAACTGCTTTATTTAGTAGAAAACATTTAATTATTGCCAAAATAGATGTATTTTTGTTTTGATATGCATGCGCCTATTTAGCAGTGTGCATGGCATTTGGTTTATATTTTCACTTTCATATTCTGGATTGACAATTTGTTAGTATTGAATTTTTGATTCAAAATCCCAGAATTTTTAAATGTGAAAAACACTATAGCATACAAGCGTGCTGCCATCGAGTGGAGATTTGAAGTAACTCCATAAATGTTCACTGCATAATTTCATTGGTAAAGTGGCCGATAGCAATTATCCCTCCCCTGCCAACTTTGCAGAAAATCTGCTGACGCTTAAAACGTGCGGAATAGTAGTGCGTGTAATAGACTGGCGCATTGCCTCGGGGAGCTGAAATGAAGTTCTCGACTTAATATAATTTCCATACATAAAATATATGTAGTCTCACGGAGTAAATTAAAACGAGGTTTTCAAGGCTGGTGGAACAATGCTAGTATCTTGTAAAAAGAAACCTGCGGTTGACAGAACACTAGGGTACAGAAATAGGGAATGTTTTTGACAGTTAGTATGTTTCAGTGCTTTCAAATCAACAGTTTACTATCATTACAGTCGCATTTATTCATTTTTAAAAGATCTTATAACTTTAACAAAAATCTTATTTGGCTAGCAGCTTACATTTTTAAACTAACCCATATGAAAAAAAAATGATTGTCAATTGATTGCAGACAAATTGTTTGCAAACTGGTGATATTTGTTTCAAATACCACCATTTTGCAACCAACTTGGCAATCACTTTTTTCAAAAGGGAAATACTGTAGTACATCCCTGGTCAAATTTTTTAGTTATTTGGATGCATGATTTTTATTGTTGGTAATAGTATTATAGCAAACTTGTATTGCTTTCTATTGGTTTGAAATGTTTTAATTTCTTGTCAAATGATCCAGCCAATGCAACTCAATAAAAATGTCAATTGAATGATAAAAACCAATAAGACCAATTAATAGAATTTCGCTATTGTTTTCTATATTAACCAGGGATGTCATGTAACCTCATCAACATTACATGTACATGTACAATTTTATATTAATATATAACTATTTTCTAACGCTTTTCTTTCATTATCAATCCATTTTAAGCGATTGAGGTTGGGGATGAGTTTATTTAATCCAAAGAGATATTTTTATTAATTTTTCTATTATCTCGTTACAGGAACTGTGCTACCCACTTTTGAAGAATCTTACAGATCGTATTAACGCTAACGATCCAGATATTAAGAAGGACATCTTAATGTCTCTGTTTAAGTTAGCGGAAGTGGAAGTGCATACGACGACGCCCAGCACGGGGAGTCCCATATTAAATCCTCTGGGCTTTTATTCCCTTTATTTTATAGCAATCCTTTTAGGGCTTAATTCATTCCTGCCAATGACGTCGTTATAGTGATTACTAAATATTTCTTAGTTCTAGACGCCCGCACCAGTCACCATAAACACTCACCAAAGCATCTCATTTCAACATACTGTGTTACATCAGAAATTTGAATTGATTTAGCAATTTTAGTTCGATTGCTTCTTCTGGCTTAACGTGGCTGCAAGAAAGTGCCTCCATTATCATAAACAAATGAAGTCCTGCCGCATTTAAACGTTTCCTTTAAAATTTTTAACTAATTTTTAATGCTGAATTTATGTCAAATTTGCCTTCACAAATGAAAAAAAAATTAATATATAGGCATATAAACCATGTTGTTTAAAATGTTTTCTATCATGGAAAAGTGCCGTTAAGCTTCAATTCATTAAATCCATTTGTGGTTTCAGTAAACTAAATGAACTGCAGATTTAACAAATTTGCATAACCTTCTAAGAGATATATAGTTGTTGAATTTTTACATTAATTTATTATTCTAGTTTTTTTTATCACAAATAGTGCTTGATTATGGAATTTGGTTTGCTTGAGCAATTTTCAAAAGGTTTTTATGTAATGCACTTAAATCTTACATGCACATAACATTGTGCTTGCATATTTGAATTCCGTATGAGGTATCTTTTATACATTCCACATTTGATATTTTAATTTCTTGAGTGATGTACATGTACATGTATTTGGTATATAATAAGTTGTAGATTGTACTGTCCTACGCAGCTACTTGTATGTTTACGTAAAATTAACATTCCTCCTACGCATGTAATATAAATTTATTTTGCTTCGTATAGTAAATCGCTTTTATATAAGTTTTTGGTAATTCTGGAGATGTTTATAGTTTAGGTTTCAACAAATCTAAAATTTTAATATTTTATTTATATAAACTCATACCTGACTGAAACTACTGTACATACTGTATGGTAATATACATTTGCAGCATTTACAAGTAGTTTTCAAAAGCTTATACATTGTATAATAAGTAAAGTTTAATTTCAGGAAAATTGTACATGCAGTCATTGAATTAGGATCTTTATAGAAAGATTTCTTAGGTCTAATAGCGGCACATAGATCTACTTGATAAAAAACGAAAACAACATGGCTTATATAATATTTTACTCGTTTGTACAGTGCCAGTAGTATTGAAATGCTACCTGTCACATAACCTCATAAACGGCCAAATGTGCTATAAATGTTATAGCTTATTCATATTTATGCAATAGTTTTTTGCAGAAATTGTCCATGACGAATCCCTCCTCGCTCCAGATTATTGCCTCAACTATCGGAATATGCAAATTTATATACTCAATTATAACCGCTGGCTTAAAAAAAAACACTTTGAAACTCGTGCGTTTTGCCCGAGACTCGCGTTTTCATAACAGTTGAAAGTATATTTCATCCTTAACTTCGTTGTTTCAAGTTAACCTGCAACGATGCTTTTAATATAAATCAAAAGGTGAGATACATTAGATACTCGTGTATAGTGCCCACTCAATTAATTTGGGAAGATTTCAAGTTATGCCTGATGACACACCTGCCACGTTTACAACTCATTTTCACCTGAAATAATAGCTGAAGGTTTTCATTTTGAAATTAATAATTAACACAGTATTATTGGTTATCATAGCTTTCATATAGCTATCATATCTTTGATATGATTTATATAAAATTAAGTACGTTGCATTGCAGTGCCCACATCTCTATAGGTAAATTCCAGCAGTGGAAATATGTTAGCGGATGTTAAGGAACATTAGAGAATCAGCTGAAATTGGCGGCTGCATATTTTTCTCTATATATACACTTCGGCTTAAATGACATTTCAGCCATCCTTAAGTCTGTGGATCGCTCTTAATGGAAGAGCATTCTAGCAATTTCAACGATCGATGACAATCTGGCCTTGGAACGTACTCTTTCATGAAGTGTGCATTGCCTGGAGAACAATTGAGTTAGATTCAATTAGGGAACATAAATAAACGACGTCAAAATAATATATCCTCAATTATATTTCATTCAAAAACACAACTCCGAAGGCATATTAAAGCTTTTTGAAATAAGAGGAGTATACGGTCCTATTCGTATATTTTAATAATGGAAAATATTTCATCAGTTTCAGGAAAACTGTGTATTATATTTCTATACTTCTCATATAATTTAAAAGAGTATTTTTTAAATATAACTTGCTATCTTTATGAATAAAATGGCAATTAATTTGGCTAGAGTTAAATGCTGCCTTGACATGCATTTTATTTGAAAATGTGTAGCATCCTAAAACTAATTTTGTCTTGACGTCGTTTATGGATGACCCCTGAATGAAATTCGGCATGCCTGACGAGGTTGTATTTTTATTTCATCAGTTTAGTGATTATTATTATTATTATTATTCCTCTCCCAGTATAAGCACGTCCTGAAGATATTTAAGCTTATTTTTAAAGTCGTAATATGGAATCCACTTTTCTACTCCCAATTAAGGGTTCAAGTGAGGATTAAGGCAATAATACTAGCTCAAGATATATTATTATAGGCGGGTGGCCAAAAAGGACCTAAATTAAGGTCGGCCATTTTGCATTTTATAATATATAGCAAATTTTCAATTTAAAAAAAAAAATACGATCGCGTGCATGTAGCTTTAGTAGGGTGTAATGTACAGTGTATGTACATACAGCGTATAAAGGATAATTAAAAATCTGATAAGGTTTTCATATTTTATTTGTACTATATACAATACATTGGTTTCTAAATGTAAAAGTTACATTAACTTTTTAAAATTCCTTTCCAGGAAATCAAAGATTGAAAATCACAAGTGAAAATTGTATCATATTATTAATTATCTTGTATTATAGGCAAGCAATTAAATTTTTTTTTTAATTTCAGAGAAAATATGTAATTGTATATATAAGCCCTGTACGTTAGAGGATTACGCCAACACATGTTCTAGACAATGTATTATGCACTTTAAAAAAAATCATTTACTGTTCTAAAAAACAATCCGATTTAATGTTTAGATAGGACACAAAGTTTAGATGTTAAATTACTTCATGAATAAGTAGAACAGACTTCGAACATATTTTTGAACTAAAATTAAGACGTACTTTTCAAAATATGTTGATTAAATTCTGTAGAATTTCCAAAACTATCCTAAGGATACTGCTCTTTTGGAAAATATCTCTAATATTTAAAAAATAATTATAACTACATCTATTTCGAATATTTCAAATCGTCCATGGTGTAATTTAACGTAAAACATTTTCCTTCATAACATTCTTCAGTAATTACGAACATAGAATAATTAATTACGAACAGTTCCTTTTGTATGAAAAAACATGTCCCATTTTCTACAGGAATATAGATATAAAACGGGAATCTGCTGTATACAATATGTTACTACAGATCACAGCACACAAGGCTCATTCTATTAGTGCGTAAATTTGAATTTCTGACCGCGACTATCACCTATTTTATAAAGCGCATTTATGTAATAATAGCTGTTTTGGAATGGAAAAACCTGTTGCGACGTTAGATTAATTGTTGAAATGTAAATTATTCTATACTAGAAATTTGCACCAGCAATTTTTCATTGTTGTCGAGTAAAAAAAAATGCACTCCAAAGAAGCAATTCCCTCCATCGCATCTACACCAAAAACATATTGCAAGCAAATCTATTTATTGGCTTTTTATTCTCTATTGCAAAGAACGTAGAATTAGTAATAACAACAATTAAGCGTAAAAATGAAAAGAAAAAAATGCGAAAAATATATTTTGTGCCGAAAACGTGCTATTTACTCACACTTCATTATAAGCTTGAATGGTATGACACGCGTAGTTTGCACAGTATTTCTAGTCAGAAAATGAACGAGAAAGACAAGCTTTGTAAAAAACACATATATTCATTTTATATCACGTTAGAATAGAAAATATTGTATTAATGATAAGGACTTATTCATTTGAAATAGAAAGAACATCACATTGTTTATAACCGTGCGAAATTACACCGTTTATTTCTGCTTTTCTTAATTGTCAAACGTTGTTTTTAAGCACCCTGTACCGGTTGTGACCGATTGCAAATCCAAAAATATTGCTAGATTTATTACAATGTTATTCTTCTAGCATCGAAGGATCTCGCTTGAAACCGTTGCAGTAATTTGATGATAAATCCTTCTTGACATCTGATCTCTATGACGTATTTCTAAATTTTATAATTTAAGAGTGACGAAAGGGTTTATTCATGTGGTGCACTTTACTTCCATTTTATTGTAATTTTCTTGTACGTTTGTTGTTTTTGGTATTATTTTCTCGAATGAATCGCAAAATTGTATTTACTCCGCTACCATCTTTATTTCCTTGAAAATAAAAGGTAGGGCTAAAATTATGATTTATTATGACGTATTTACTAAAACCATGTGCATGTAGTAACGATCAACGATCATTTTGAATTTACACTTTTATGCGTATTTATTTGTAGACTATATAGTTTTCCTTTTAATTAAGATCTAATAGGCTATAGCACACCAAGTGTTCATGTTTTGTTCCACCACCAACTGTATCTCTTAAAAAAAACCACTCTAATTGAAAGAATACCTCATTTAATGAGACCCAACCTTGATGAAATTATACCTGGTGAACCGAAAGTCACCGCCACACTTTTCTTCTTAAATCATATAATTATAATTTTTTTTGTTAATGTGTGCTCTGTCCACTAATCATGCTAGATTTGACCTATGGTCATTTTTCACGAAAATACTCTGTAACACTAGTAACACTTAATACAAAATGTCAAATTAGGAAAACGAATAGAATGTAGTTTCACTGTAGTGCACCACTATGTTGCAGCGCAGCTACCATTTAGAATTTCGTATGATTTTAATTCATTGCAAATGAAGACGAAAACAGTTGATATAATATAAAGTCATAATTCCGGTTTAAAAAGACGAATCACAATTGTATCATTTGCAAAAAAGAGTTTATAAATCTTCATGTTTTACATTTGATAACTTCCTTGAAATCATATTCGGCAGAAACACGAAATACACATTAATTGAAATTCACAATCAACAGCAACATACTTACAGTTAAGGTAATGGTAAAGTGGTTTATAATCTTTTGAAAACCTATGAAAAACTTTTTTTTTTCTAATATCACTGATTTTTATCTTGAAAAAGCAATAATATTGGAATACCTCATGAAAATCATTCAATTTAATAGCTACCTGTCCAAAAAAAAATTGTAGAATTGAAAACTTCCGAGTAGTTGATCTAATATATACAATTTGCTTCCGACTTTTTTCATTTACAAGAAAATGTTAATTTTGTATTTCATTAATGGTACAATTTAACTTTACCATGTCCTTAACTTACAAACAGACACTCGTCATATATGGCTTTTAAAGAAGAATTAAATATATCATATAAAAACAAATTGACAGAAGCATAAGCAGAAAGAAAACTTAAATAAAATAAACAATAAATTAAAGAAATAATAACAAGGGATTTAGTTACTTCAACTTCGAGGTTTGAAAGCTATTTTCAAGAAGGCAAAATTGACTTCACTTACAATAAATAATAAGAAAGATTCAGAGGTCCAGATCAAATAGAACAATGATTGGAAAGCAGCATTAGCAAACGTGAACAAGAACTATACATTTAGAACTGTCGTTTTTAACAACAGGAGAAAGTTCTGGAAAAGTAAGAAGCATAAAAACATTTTTTTTTTATTTTCAATTTCTATTAAAAACTGTATGGTTCTATATAAAACTCAAATAGCAACTATTTCCCAAATTATGCCTGTCAAAGTTTTTTCCTTACCAATATTACCCTATAATCCCAACTCCAGATATTAAAATACGGTTCAATATCTGTTTATGCACCTAATTTCACATTTTGATCATTTTACCTAACTTATTTAATGCTGTAATTTTATTCACAGCAAAGGCTTTCGATATTTTATAAACAATTTATTTACAGATCATTCCAATTCAAGAATTGGGATAAAAGTTCCAAAATATTGCATTTTAGCAAAGTTTTGCATTAAGCAGCACAGTCAACGAAATAATACAATTTAATTACCATTGCATTTTTCACTTTGCAAATTGATATTTTAACATCACCTGAAAGATAAATTGAAAAAAATCCCCGGTTGCACGAGTCTTTTTAATTTTAATCGGAAATAAAAACCATTTACCTCCGAATTATTAATTTTATTAAGGGGGATCTGAACTGCATATTTTGCTATGGGGGAAGTTTTAAAACCTACTTTAAAAAAAAAACTTCTTGTCATAATACAAAAATAAAAATTGATAAAAATGCAGTATTTTTGTAGCTACTGCATGATCAAAATTTCATAATTTTCCCATTTATAGGGAATTTTTAAAAAAACTAAAAACAAAAATACTTATCATTTTTTTTTTGAATACACACCGTGTGAGTATCAGCTGCCACCTAGTGGCGTGTCGAGGAACTATCGCAAAACTTTTCCAGTTTTTAATTTTTTAAAAATTCCCTATAAATGTGAAAATTATGGAATTTTGATCATGCAGTAGCTACAAACATACTTCATTTTTATCAATTTTTATTTTTGTATTATAACATTGAAGTAGTTTTTTTTTTTAAGTAGGGTTTAAAATTTTCCCCATAACAAAAATGCAGTTCAGATCCCCCTTAAAGACCTGTGCAACCGGCATTTAGATTCATTAATTTATGTTGGCTTTTTTTGAATAAAAACATCAACATAGTTCGATGTTCTTAAACAGATTGAATAATTTATGACCATATCAGTCTTTAAGAAGTCGTATTCCTTTCAGGATTGCGGTCGAAAATGTATCACGAATGATGAAAATTAGCATATATAGAGTCCCTCCCATGAATGTTGTTTTTACTGTCCATTTGGGCCCTATTTCTTCTCCTCCTTTGCCAAACCCAAATATAAGCAACTAGCAAGACCAATTGAGCCATGAGGAACACGACACAACCGACAGCAACGCCAACCACATCAAAACACATCGTTTTATCAACCTTTGCAAACATTTCTGCAAATAAACGAATATAATAAAATATTATTAATAGAACATTCCGTGATTTGTTGGACAGCCCTTCGGTTCTAAGCGCTTCAAGTACGGACGGATTTTATGAACTGCCCTTTTAAAGAGCAGACGATACCCAGAATGTGACCAGATGGAAAGAAGATGGCTCGTATTTGAAAATCGGATTTTCAGGTAATTTAATATTTCCATTGCTTTCGTGACATATAAACTGTCTTAAAATGATTAAAAGATAAAAGTAAGGGATCCAAGTCTCTCTTAAAGTAGTGTTATGTTGTGGTTTTGACTCGACAAGTGTTTTTACACTTATTGCTGTTGACATTCAATGCAGATTGATCGGTCGACTTTCCCTATTTTTTTTGAAAAATCTCATTATATTAATAATTAAGGTACATGCTTTTTGAAAAGCTAAATATTAAGATTTATAACTTCATTAATGTTTCCATGTCTCATTTCGTGCACTTGCTCAAGTGTAATTAAATGATTATACATGCAGTGTAGGCCTAGCCTATATATGTAGGCCCTGTGCCATCAGCCATCACAAGATTTCTTATATTTATTGAGTAAATCATGGACGAATTATTGTAACTCTTACATAGGGGTAAATACAACATGAACTAGCAGTTCTAAGGTAGAGTATATAATTGCCTTTGAGCCCCGAATCTTTTAGGGGCTTGCGTCTGCGAGGCTTGATACCAGTCATTGCTGGAGCTAGACATCAAGTCTTGATTTGTTCCGCCTGTTGTTTTAATTTGGCAAAGGGCTCAAGATTTTGACTGCCTAGGGGCCTATACAGGGCAAAATCCGGCACTGAGGTTTGACCAAGTCAAGTTAGATACTGCTAGTTCAGCTATAATAAGAGACAATATGCCCTGTTTTATTAATAACAAAACGTTTACTTATTTGCACAATTTGTAAAAATGACTAGCACGCATTTTCTAGAACCTATTTAATACATGTATATACATGTACATGTAGATGGCATATATGTAGGCTATCCAGTTTTATGTAGCCTATAATGTTATTTTGCCTTAATTTAGATTGTCAGCATTCCAAATGCACGATTTGCTACCAATAGGCTTGCATTTTCTACAAGGAATTGGATAAGAGTGTGGCTGCATGTATGGTTTGCACCCATACCAGATGCCCCGTGCATATATTTAAGTAAAGTACTTACCCCTTGTTGAGTTTCGTGCATCGTCTGTCCCTTGGAACTGTAGCGGATCCGAAAATTGGCGTCCCTTTCTTTGGAATGATAAGCTGTCTTTGATGCGAATACTTTGGACAACAATCACTTTGTCGGGATCTGGGAACAGTGTGTAATCCACGTGTTTTGCATTTCGTCGCCGTCTTCCCAGTGATTCCACTCTCTGAGATGCTACACCATCAAAACTTTGAATGTCACAGTTGACCTGTAAGTATTAAAAGTAATACATGTAATTCATTATTTCAGTTAATTTTATCGGTAAGTTTGGCAATGCTCAAAATATGATGCTATGCAGTGTTTAAATGCACATAGGCGTAACGAATTCTACATACCGGTTCACAAGCTGGCAAACAAGGTGTTACCAGAGCTTTAAACTGAACCACTTCCGATGATGGAAACTTGAATGCGTCAAATGGAGCTGATAAGGCTTTCCCACTTGGATCAACTTTTGTCAGGGGCCCCATGATGGTGGAATCTGTAGGGCAACTACAAATGCAAGGAAAAGCAGTTTTGTTTAATTTAGGTTGATTCATACAATGAATGTACGAGCTCACTGAAATTAATATGTTATTTTAACTGACCCTAAACTGTCCACCAACAGAATTTCGCTTTCTAAACCGTCCATTGCTACCAGCTCCCGGACAAAGATTTCGTAAGGACCTGTTGGATTAACAGTATTTTAGGTGTGTGCTGTTCAAATGGGTTTTAAACAAAATATCAGCAGTTTAGCCTTACTGTCTTTTTCTAGTATTTCAAATCGCAGCGAAAGGGCATCTCCAACATTAGCAGCCACGAGATCATCCCCATCCTTATCCGTGATTTTCATTAAAACGTTTGGTGATGAAACGTTGGCTTTTTCACTTCCAGATGTTCCAACGTCACTATATATATATAAAACAAAAAATGCTACGTATGAGACAATATTAGTATACAATATTTATTTTATTAACATTTTTATACATTATATATAGCAATGTATTTCTGATAATTGAAAATTTTGTTGAAACTCCATACCGATTTTTTTCCATTTTTCAAAATGCATGTTGCTGCATGACAACAATAATGTATTTTGACGTTCATTAATCTTTCAATTTCAGGAATTAAGCATACTCGAAATCTACTAATTGCTCTCTGAATTAATATATTTACCCTTGTACGTTCAAATTTGCTGTATTTCCAATACTTTTGTTTTTCAAGTCGTACTGGCAGTGTACCGACATTCCCAGATCCAGATTTGTAACTACCATATCGTGGTGTTGAAGAACAATGTCATTAGTAAATAATCCAGCTTCCTGTTAATATAGACAAATATTTAACACATTTGTAAGAATATCACCAAATGATTTTATTATTTAAGTTGAGGGTCGTTGCTTTCACCTCTCTTTTGACGTTGCATCCTATTTCGTTGTATGGCATCATTAAATCAAAATCCAAACTGTTGACTACATCATTGACACATGTCGTCGGTTTTGTTTTTGCGTAAATTTTACCGTTGAACACTTTGTTGGTTTTTACTTGAGCTACCATATCCGTGGCACGGCAGTGGACAGAGACTGAAAACGAGATTAATGTTACTGCAAAAGTTTGTACTTTGAAAAGACTGATATCGACAAATCCTATTGAGTAAGAATGGTCGTAATTGTCTAGATTTGAATTAACTGAACAACAAAATTAAATATTAGGCTAAACACCGCAAACATCCAACCCTTTATGCTGCTAAGCGGGGCAAGTTGTTGCTAGTAAACATTTTAATGTTAATAATCAACGAAATAATGTTCCAAATGGCGACTCAAAATTGTTAGTAGTTCGAGGGATCAATGAGCAAGTCTTTTAACGGAGCCCTAATGTTCCTCGTAACACCGTTTGGGAATTGCGGCTGTCTGAAGTCGTTTGAGGATCTCGGTAAGATTAGTGCACATCACATGGCAAGCTTAACTTCAATATCTTACAGAACATGAACTGAAAAGTTTGTCTAGTCGTTGACAAAATAATCCGTAGCTTACTGTTATAACATGATCCCAATTCATAGCTCGTTGTTTGAGGAGAATCCAGATAGGGCTCTTGGATTGAAGTTAGGGTTGCTGCCGAATGGTGGCTGAGACGACATACATCCTCCCCAGTCACTCCCCAGTCAAACGTTCTGCATTGGAGGTCGCCTCCGAGACATGTTTGTCGGCAGTCTTCTAATGTGCTCACGTTCTGAAACACGGCATCTACTGTCTTCAAAATCCTACCATCCAGCTTAAGAAAGTCACACATTCTTAAAGTGTCTGTAAAAAACAAAAACAAAAAAACAGCGGTTAAAATTAAAGCTTTTAACATCGCTTTTGTTTGTGAAGTGAACAATAAGTTGCGATACCTACCATCGATACAATTGTTTTCTAAGTAGTCAGTTTTATTGTCGTTGGATTTTTGAAAAGACTTTGGAGTTGATGCAGTGAACCGATCCAGGTCGTTTAAACTGCAATCTCCTGTTTCTCTATTGTAATTTGCAGATCTGCAGACAAATTCCGTTTCCTGCAAGCACAGCTCCATGCAAGCTTGGTTGTTGGCTGCTCGGCGTTTCTTTTTGGTAAATCCATTCAGTTGATAACCAGAGACACGCTCAAACGCCCAGCCTCGTTTTTGACACTTACTAGACCCTAAAACAGCAACAAGAATAAAAAATGTTACTTTCTCTGTTTTCAACTTGCTACACGTAATTAACCTTTTGGTAAAAAAAGAATGGATGTTAGTGCTCTGTTTTGAGTTTGTTTTGTCTGGCGAGTTTTTGCGAGTTTGTTAATGAGGTTTAAAGTACCTCAATAACATTTTTGCTTAATTTTTTTATTCAAGTTTGACTTTTCTTAAAATGTCGGTTTTTATTTACAAGTGATTTGGCATTTGAGTTCAATGTATGCCACTAGATTTCTTTTCTTTGCATTTCTTATCATTATATTGAAATTATTGACTCTTCATGAAAAGACATTTACATTCTTCTGTAATGAAATATTAATGGATGATTTTTTATCCCATAAGACTTTAAATGTGTTCAGAAAAAATACACGTTTGCATGACATTAAAAAAGTTGCAAATTCCTTAGTCAGTTTCTTGTGCATTTTCAATTCTCCAATTTTGTATCCCTCTGTTATTACACTTTGTAATTAAGACATTCTTTCCTCTTCACTGGTTCACAGGCGCCCTATACTTTTTTAAAAATAAATAGTTCACACGTTTCGAGACGGTATGCAGGATGATATAATGTACATGTAGGCCTATAGTAACTAAAGGAAGGTAAATAGATCGCAGAGCATCTCTATACAATTGTATGTTGTTAGTTGTTCAATAATATCTACATGTATAGGCGTATATTCCAATTCATTCATAGCATTTTGAAAACGAGACATTGAATATTTGCAAATGCCATCGCCTTGGGACTTTTTGAAAACATGGGATTCACTGACAGGTAGAGAATGTTCAGATGAGAATTGAATAGCAAGAAAGGAAAAGACAGTTCTTTTTTCACAAGTTCTGTAAACCTATGCCATTGAATTGATTTTTTTAGACTTGCAAACTGTAATCGAGAGGGATACGTTTTTTTATTCTACACCGTCTTTTATAACATGTGTAATGAGCTTCATGCGACATGAACCTTTAACCTTCACGATGAATTGTATAGTAATTGTTTAGGATATTTTGGTAAAAGCGTTTGTCGGATGTGATTTTCTTTGAAAATAAATGTGAACTGCAGACTGTTTTTCCACGGCCAATTTAATCAAGAAATGAAATATGCAATAAAAAACTAGCTGCCATTCCGCCTTCTTAGGTTAGAAAAACTTGTGCTTGTGAACGAGGTTCAACATAATGCGTTTTGGTGGAGTAACAATAACTATTTGATAAATGCATCTTTATATCTTAATAAATTAGCGTTGCTGAAGGTGTTGTCCCCAGGATTCCTGTGTGCATGCCCCTTTTAATTTATAATTTGAATCCGCAAGGTCAAAGTTGACATAATGCCATTTATTTATTATTTAAAAAAAATAAATGAAATCGATGTTTTTTGCTGTTATTTGGCACATTGATTTCTATTGTTGACAATATGATTATAGTTAAATCCTATTGTTTTATATTGGTTTGAACTGTTTTAATTTATTTTCCAATTATCGAGCCAGTACATTCTATGATCCAGTCAACACAAATAGACCTATGCTCAATAGAATGATAGAAACCAATAATAAACATAGAATTTCTGCGCAGCTCTCTATTGAATTTTTTACCAGGGTTATTATAAGCTCTGAAGGAAATTCTAAAAGGGTACTGAGATCAAAAGTTTTTGAACTGCTAGTTTGAAGTCCTTATTTTTATTTTTTCATTTATTATTCTGTAGTCAGCATATAACATGCCATGTGCCAAAGAACAGGGTGCCAGAGTAATAAATGAAAAAATAAAAATAAGGACTTTGAACTGCTAGTTTGAAGTCCTTATTTTTATTTTTTCATTTATTACTCTGTAGTCAGCATATAACATGCCATGTGCCAAAGAACAGGGTGCCAGAGTGCCTTATCAAAAGATACAGTAGCTTTACTTGTTTAGTTGGTAAATTCAACTTATTACTTTGCTTTATAATTTTTAAAAATGTTTTGATGTTCAAGCCAAGTATTCAGGTTCAAGGCTAATTTTTGTTCCAGTGCACTAGTTGCTGTAATTTGCTGTAACTTTAAAATAAGTTGTTGAATTAAACCTGCTGTCAGGGATACAAATATATTGCTATGCCTGATGGAGAAGCCATTCTTTTTGAAATCTTAATGAAAAACAGAAATGTGTGTAGGCTACTGCTGCTACTATACTCTACAATCGTTTTGAAATTTAAAACGCCAACCACCAATATTTATAAATGTACATGTATTCGAAAGTGATTGCAAGTACTTACCCCTGACACATATTTTCTGTCCATAAAAGGTAAAAACCGGAAACTGAGAAATTGATAATCCAGGCGAGCCAGAAGTTGCATCCGATTTGAATAATACACACAAACCAGTTTCAAAATTGACGGACAAACAGGAAGCATTTCTTCTACATGCTTCCAGGCAGTCTAACAGGAACAAAGTGCCCGGTTTGTTGTCGAGGGTGTCCGAGGGGGCCGTGTACACGTAACCGGTCACCAGTTCAAAGGCAGTGTCGGCACCGCATTCTGAAAATCATGAATCATATTTGCGTTTACGGAAAAACAGAAGGATGACAACAACCGCTAAATTCGTCCACCTTGCAACTGAATAGTTTATTAGTGTTTGAACTTGCTTCGTCATATTCAGGAATTTCATGCGTGTGGCACTTTAATAAACGTAAAAGATGTTTTGAAATTGTAATCTTTGTATTGATGAAATTTTAGTTTATCTCGTGCCGATTTCAAACAAGTCCAGGTAAGACACTATTAATGATCCGCGACAAAGAATAAATATGGATGCATTATCAAATAACCAACTAACTGTAAAATTCAAAATTAAAGATAAAGTAAACATAACTGTCTGCCCTTTAAAATATTTATGTTCTTTGCAACAAATTATGTTATTTATATTTAGCAATTCGATCGATCAATAATTCTATTCTTCTTAATTCTATTACTGTACCCATAAGCACAATGAATCTATCTAATGTATATATTCCTGAATTTATTTTGTTAAAATTTTGGCTTTAGACCTTTTTAAAAAGTTTTTCCCCCCACATATCAGCTAAGTTCAGAGGTTTGAAAGCCTGTAAAGTTTAAATACATTTTAAAGGGGACTTACCTTGGGCAGTAGCAATTCTCCAACATAGGCACAAACTGATAACCAGTTTTGATAATCGATTTGAAATCATTTCTAAAAGGAAAAATTTATGTGTTAGTCATTTGAAAATCCTTGTAGGATCAATATGGCAAGTTTGACATATTTCACATTCAAATTGGTTGTAAAATGAATATTTCTGTTGCCGATATTTGATCGCGAATTGGTTCATGTCATACTTACTATCAATCGGTCAATGGCAGACCAACAAGTGATGCTTTCCGAGTCAACGATGTTAAAATAGTCAATAACCTTTCTTGTTCATACAATTAATATCTTACAACAATGACCACCCATCATATAACGAAATTAGGACTATGAATTTCTCAAGCAGATGAGTTTGACATTAGATAAAAGGCCAAATTCCATTGAATGAAATATCGGTTAATCACAATTCACGATTCACTACAAGCAGAAAAAAGTCCTTTGGGATCATGGGAGTTTGTATTAAACAATCTAGTCATCATCAATATTTTCACTTCCGACAACCACTGGACATCATCGTCTAGCCACCGACTGATCAATGTTTCGTTATGAAATTTACATATAGGAATAAAGGAGGATGGCCCTCAGAAGATGACTCGTCCACCTCTTTAGATTCTCCATATAGACTGTGCTTTCATTTCCTTTTTCCCTCTTTTTCTGCTTCCTCAACAAGTTCATCCCTTATTTAATTTGTTTTTGAAATATGTTGTACACATGCAACATCCTTCAAAATCTTGCCTTAATCTCTATTGAATTTAGGGGTTACTGAAGCACAACATTTAGCATTATGCCAAGTTCAGTGCCACACGTGTAGGGAGTCAAGGAGGGGATTCTCTTCAGGAGGAGGTACCTAGTTCTTTTATAAAAATTCAGCGAAGCACCAGTGCGTTTGCTAACATAGAGGAATATAAACCTGGACTACCCCCCAACAACCCCCTCAACAACGTGAAGTTCGTATTCATCATTGGTATTAAAAAAAATGAAAATAAGGAAAATTATGTACTTCGTATTGTACCACCCTTAATATACCCCTACCACTCTTTTTAATTCACCTTTCGTGATTACAGCACACAAACATATCATTTCCCCTTTTTTGCACCTACTGAAGTTTTGTGGCTTTTCGCTCTCTTTATTATATTCTGAATACGTTTCATAAACGAAATATTTTGCCGCTTATTTTTTGAAATGGAAATAGTGTTAAATATATGCACACACAATTTGCACACAAAAAAATTAACTAATATTTGCTAGGATATCAATAAATTATGATTAATAAACGTCTATCGGTGTTTTAAATTTTATATGGCCACAGCAATGGTGTCATAAATCCAATCTGGCACAAAAGACTTATAAATTCAAATTCAATCTGAAATATTATCCTTTAAAACTCCTGAAGATTTGATAGGTGATTTTTCAGCCCGTTTTCATAAGTTGATATATTTAAAAAAGTTTCACTCATGCTTATATGTAGTTAGTACATGTGTAGACCTAATCACCTGGAAACAGGTGGCATACTACAATTATTAAAAGACACATTAAACCACATTCTGTGTAATGCATTTACGTTTATAATGTCTAATGACCTTAAATTCCGACTTTAAAATGTACACATGTTTAATATCATCATATTGAAACAAGGGAAAAATATATATTTTTTTATTAAATGTTAATCAGATTTTCGTTTAGAAACCAGTTTTCACATATTTTTTTTGTTTGGGTTATTGCAGTGGGAAATAATTTAACCATGTTTTACGATTCATTAGAAAGGTAATTTATTCTTCCATCAACAAATCATTAATTTAGAGAAGAAGGTACAGACTAGGTCAACAACAATTGATCTATATACAGTAGGATGTCAGGGCTTGAGTGATTTATCTTAAAACATTGACCCGATTCAAAAATATGGGGAGTACTTTTTTTGTGACCAGTTTATCGTTATCCATAGAAAAAGATAACAACTTAATTATGTTGTCTGCTTGATGGAGCAATTTAATTAGAGAAATATGGAACTTATTTCCTTTGCCCTGTATGTCTGGATGCTACCACCATAAAGAGAAACTTGAACTTGTGTTCTTCATACACACTTTATGGTGATTTGAAAGCATATTTTGACCTAAATGTGTTAAGTATATAGCACCGTTTTTAAACTTTTTAAGGAAAGGACTGAGGAAAACATTTTGACCTTTACTTTTGATATTCATTCAGATAAAAAGAGATGTGAACTTGGTGTTTAGGTCATATGAATAAAGCACTTCTCGATGAATTAGATGGCCAGGCCCATTTTAACTTCATTGTTACGAATTCCACGCAATAATAAATAATTCATCATGGTAATATATAACGCCCAGGTTAATATGCGCCCACGGCATCCATATATACATGCCGTTATTTTGGGAAAGAGCATACAACAAACAAAGTTGTCAACTTCCATATTTGTCATACAAGCATTTGATGTTGGACAACCTATTTTGAACATGTTGTTGTGTAATAACATAAGAAAATTACTGGTATTAACTTGAAAATCCATATTTGTCATTATAGCATGGCAAAAATTATGCATTTTGTGATAAAAGAATGATTTTTGGAACAGAGTATATGTTGAATAATTATGAAACTGATTTAGATATCAGGGCAGATATCTGATCCGAAAATCCTGCTGATAGCACAAAATGCATAATTATTTGCTTATCTGCCCCACTAATTTAAGAATTTAATACTCATGCTACCCAGGTGTTTCTAATTAAAGTGAACCATGGCCTTCATCAATTTACTTTTGCTAATGCTGGAAAGGGAGACTTTGGGAATGCACCGATAACTGAATTCGCTATAAAACAGTGACATAATGGCGAATTAGGTAAAATGACCAGCTGCATATCTATTCTACAGAAGAATTCTTTACAGATTTTTTTCTCAAGTCATGCTGACATCAGCTATATATAGATAGAACGGTTTTGTTGTAAATATTTACGAGATAATTGTAGAAACTGGTAGGAATGGAATAACATGTATTGGTAAGTGACACGAACTTTGCTACCTGGTAGTACAACGTTGTGTGGCTAAAGGTAAATGACCTCTTTGTCTTACACATATTTTAACATGATGGGTGGATCATATAGGTTGGCCCATGCGTTTAGGTGAAAAGTCATCGAGAAATCTTTCTTCCCCATTTTCTTCAAGAAATACTTTCTCGTCCCTTTGGGGGCTAAAGTTGAAATACCTTCCCCTAGTTTTAGCTACCTTGACCAATTACGCCATGGACGCAAGGAAACACTTCCCTTTAGGCTAATGGCAGGTATAATCCCCCATTTCGAACAGCCAAAACTCCAATCTATCAAACCGCTATGTTTTTAAGGACATTGACCATTCTCCTCCACCTTGGCCTTAAACTTGTTGGTCAAGCCATACCTTAGGTCACCCTAAGGCGTCTTCTTCGCCAACACAAAATATGGTCATATACCACGCGTATTTCGTTACTTCTTCCCCCCTAAAACAATATTAGGCTTTGTTTGCATGTGTGCACCATAGTTTTTACCTGGTAATGTAATCCCATAAGAGGGTTACTGGCCTCATTTGAATATGCATGAGGCGAAGATTTTCATCGAGAATATCCTTGAACAAAAGCGGATCTAAGGAAAGGTTTCAAGTGCATGCAACTGGCATGAAGTAAAAATAAACGTGCACAAAGGGTGAATTATGGACAATAACAAAATTCGGCAAAGTGAACATTTTTATTTTCACTATAAGGGATATTAAAGCGCTTTGTGTGGTGCTTTTCATATTTTAATGGCTAGCCACAAAAGTTGCGATACATGTATACCTCTTATCTTACTACCTTGTTATTTCTGGGTAAAGTTTCTCTGAAGAGACTGGGATTAGAAATAAGATGTAAATGTATAAGATTTTTTACGTAACTATAGTTGCCTAAAGATGTTTTTTAAACATTGCATTTGGCTTTTGTGTAATGTGTATCGATTTTTATTGCTTGGCATTGAAAGGTTATACTTTCACTTTTTGTATTTGTAACATGTTGAATTTTACAATACAAATTTTAATTGGAGATATGTATTATCATAGTTATAATGTAGATTAATAATCTTGTCTAGCAATAATTTTACTAGACACACCATGATTATGAAAAGAATTATAAATATTAGGCTACTTAATTTGAACAAATAAGGTTTCGTAAGTCACTTAATTTTCACTAGCCTGCTAAAAAACGTTTTGTTTAAAACAAGGCAAAGTCATTCTGGGACCAAGTTGTCATTGAAAATGACAATGTGCATATAAGCTTACTGTGCATGTTCTCTTTACGTGTTTTAATATAATTTTAATTAACGTATAGATTGTTAATATTTTAACATCATGAAATAATATAACTTTTTCAAATTACATTTAATATTTTCCATTGAAATGGTAATATTATAAAATTTCATTATTACGAAGATGTCACGTATCAAAGGGTATCTCATCATATCATAAAAATTAAATGCGTACATACATTTATAATCGATTCGATATTTATAAAAGCAGTATCGGGAATTGACAATTTTCGAAAAATGAAAGCGATTGAGCTATTTTCTCAAATTTTCTTGAATATGTGGTTATTGTATACATGTGCATTAATGCACACTGTAGTCCTACAGTCAATACAATACACTTCTAGCACATGTTACTTAGTACACAAATGCTTCCAAAAGTACAAATTTGCATTGAAAGAAATTTTAAAAGTTAGCATCCTTTTGGTATATACATGTATATGTTTACTTTTGATTTGAATGCTCGTCGAACCTGAATGTTGAAAACCAGATGAAAGGAACTTTGTACATTATAAACAGTTTGGTGACTTACCTTTATAAATTTAGATGTGCTTTGGAGGTACGAGGAAATGGTTTTGGTTCTGTTGAACTCAATCCAAATTGAATTGTGTTTTCAATGACTAAGACGCCAGGTTCAGAATATGAGGCATTTTTCTTTGATAAAAACTTTGATAATCCAGTAGAATCAAAAAAATGCAGTGTAAAGTTCCATTGAATTTGTTGACTCACCTAAATACACTTGAATTTGGTATAGAAACCTTCTAAAGTGGAGCAACATCAACAATTGCACTCACTCTTTTAGCAACTTGGTTTCTTTCATAGAACATTTGGAAATGTGCGCTTTTTTGTCCTCTTCATATTGCAGAAAGGAGGTGTGTCTGCAGGTTTACCATCCTTGGTTTTCAATTGGCTAAATGTTCTTTTACTTTCATGTTGACGTCAAGGGAGCGAGGGCAAAGAGGGTGGGGTCAGCAGGGTTCAGTTTTTTTGGTTTAATCATTTTCACGATTCACCACCACTCTCACTTTTTACTTCCTGAATACCTATATATGCGCATTATATAGTTAAGGTATTCGGAAAATACTCGTCTCTTATTTGGTTATCAACATTTTCATTAAATTCAATTTGGAGGCATTGCATCTCGATGTAACTATATTTCACGGTCAATTTGCTTGTACTTCAAAATAGCACCTTCCAAACCAACTAGCCTACTTTCCTTATTAATTTTAATTCTTCATAAAAAAATATACCATCAAAAACCTGATCTTTTCTTTTTTGGCAAACGTGTGGTTTTGCTTCTATGCTTGACACCTTTTCAGATATAAATTCTGCATATGCATGCATGCCAACGTTTCTAGCTTTAATTCAATACGTGTACTCATAAATTTTGTTTCCGACTTTCTAAAATGTAGCTGCATGTATAACATCTGCATATGCTTAGTTTGGGAGCTAAAAGTCATATGCCTAAAGTTAGTAATTTGTAAAGAGCTAGGTTAACTTTATTCTTGAATTAAACGTTTAATTGTTGTTAACTACATGTCATTACTATTATAAAGGACATAAAGACTATATTGAAGTGCAGTATACGGTTGTTGGATAGTATTTTGGTTGTTTAAAAAAATTAACACGGCTATAATACATGTTACTTGAATGTATAATGAAAGGTATGCAGTGTTAATTAAGAACCCTATATATGCAATAATCCCATCCAAAAGCTGCTTATAGCTAGCATTTTGTATTGTTCAGTTTATCACGATCAGTCTAATATCTATTAAAATAAACAGTATAAATCATAAAAGTTATCAGAATATAAAATTAATATTATTAACTTGCCTTTCAAATTATGCAAGAATTAATGGTGCCCACGTCACACATGGCAGATCCTTCGAAATTTTAAATCTGCGCTAAAAATCAGTAAGTTTTGTCTAAATTGTTTTTTTTTCCAAACATGTCGTAGGTGTCGCTGTAATTGATGTAAATGCAGAAATCTCGATAGATTTATATGCATATAATTATATATACCAAATAAAATTGTACATTAATTCGAATTAGGGTAATTTTTAAATAATTTCTCGATATTTTTACAGTTTCGTCGATTACCTCTTTAAACAAAACGTACGTATATACAGTACATTTATATACACTATATTATTAATAAAACACTGTATAAGAGAACTTATACATGTTTCACACCAAATAAATGAACTAAGCATTACTAATGTAGAATATACATGTACTATGACTTGCCATGTAAACGCAGTGATAATTGATATCATTTACTTCAATTAGTAATACAACAAATATTTCATGTTTGTCATTTCTTTAAATAGAAAAAGTTAGAATTATACTTCAAACTAATTATTGCAATGCTTTAATTGGGATACTTATCAGAAGTTTTGTCCTTTTTGGCCCTATACACTAAGAAAGTTATTCATGTATAGTATCTCAATATGCTACATGTACATTACCCCAATACACTTCTATTTTAATGTTAACTTTAACCCATCTTTTTTCATGATGAGCAATAGTGATTTTCAGTATAATGACACGAGGATGTAGGGGAATTAATACCTGACAATGTAATTAATGACTGGAACAGTGCACGATAGATTGCTTTTTATATATACGCAATTTCATTTTCATCATGATCGTTGAAGCATGACAATAATAAGCGTGCTCGGTGAACATTAGGAGTTTAACAATAATACTATTTAAAAAAAACGTTTAATGACTGCACACGCGATTGAATTAACACTTTTTAAGGAGCGCTTAAAAACCTCAAAAATGTTTTGTTCGAAATCATTCATTTGTTTGTGTTGTTATTTTATTAAAGAACAGCTTGTTCAACGCACGAACCGTTCTTGTGAAGAGCCTATAATAAATGTTAATTGCACTGTCTTTGAACTTCGATATATTGCTAATTAATTATCTTAGTTGTTCTTAGCCCACCTAGCAAAATTTGCGTTTTATTTTAATCAGGAAACGGATGTAACTTAGAGAGTGAAGTCATATTGAGAAGCGGTTTGCCTTTGGTAAAGACCATGCAAGATTTGGATGGTCAAGGTTGTGGAAATCGAGTAAAGAAATGGGTGGGGTTTGGGAGACACCCACAGTCAATGACCTTTTTCTTGGCAATTTCCACACACTCTCATTTCCTAATATAATGTTGCCCGTGACAAGAGTAGGCCACTGACATTAACACTAATATACGCTAGAAAGTCAAGAAGTATAGAGATAATCATCCCCCTGTGAGGGGCAGTTGAAATTCAGGTAAAATTGCAATTCTGAGAATTCGATTTGTTCTAATTGGAAAATTTAGGAAAATACTTGTTTGAATACGTTTTTTAAAAAACTTTTGGAAGGAAAGTCATTAAATATGTACTACCAGAAGCTCATATTACATTCTCGAGATTGCATATAGGAGTTTCAAACGTGCAATTAAGGAAATTTATTAAGAGATATATAATTTTGCATAATTAGTTATGTTAAAAAGACAGAAGCCAAAACACTGAGAGGATTTTATGAACTATTCTCCCACAGTCATAATCTTTTGATTAATTTCCTTTTAAAATCTCTGGGCTTGTCTGTTGTGAAAGTGCACAATGTTAAAGGATAGGCATCGTCATTGTTTCAAGCCACATTCTTTCAGCAGTATTCATTTAATGCCGATTGAAAGTTGATGTAATAATGATAACCGTGAATCTCGTAAGTGGTAAAACTGGTTTTTTTTTCTATAGCAACATTGAAGTTCATATTTCAAAACTGTCAGTATTTTTATTACGCAATGAATATTAGCAGGTGGGATAAAGGGGAAAATTGACTTGAATGATGTTTTCATTATTTATTAGCAAATCGTGGTTTTGCTTCCACTTTGGCTTCAAAAATACCGAACCGTATCCTTGTATATGCACGTGTGTCTCGTCTCCTTGAAATCACGAACTCTTGAAAATAACATGTTATAAATAACACTGGATTTTAATGACGTAATTACGAGTAAGTTAAATTCCTTTTGTCTTATACGAAGTCAAAATTGGACAAATTTCTGGTAAGATAGATGTGCGCCAAATAGATAAAATGCATAACATCGCAAAATTTAAAGAGAATAAACCAGAAGAAAACCAGAAATACATTATACGTGAAAGTAATTTCATCCTGAATGCAACCTACTGACGACTTTTAAATGAAGCGCCGTCACGATATGACCACTGAACACGTGATGTCAAAAGGTATATTCTGGAATTAAACGTTTAATTGTGGGTAACTTCCAGAACACTTTCTAATCCGAATTGAAAGCAAATTAAAAAGTTGCTATAGTGATCTTAGAGAACTCGAGGACAATTTTGAAGTAGGCCCTGCAGTGTTTGACGGTGTTTGAATTGTATTTTTAATCAACCCTTGTATGATAAATACACCTCAGTGAATGCTATGACAACTTAAATATAATGAAAGACTTGTCTCTAAAAAAAGTGTTATATTAAGAACCCTATAAGTATAATCTTAGCTAGCGTTTTGTATTAATAGTTCCATCAGAGCACTTTTCTATACATTTTACACCAAGTATTACTAGAATAATTTGGCATGCAATGGGAATGCAGTGATGATTCATATAATTTACTTGAATTTGGAATTAATTCCGAATAAATATTTTATGATTGTCATTTCTGAAAAGTTAGAATTATATTTCAGACTAATTATTGCCAATGCTTTATAACAAATTTCAGAAATTCTCAAGCAAGAATCAGTTACATCCCACACATGAGCAGAAAGTGAGCAGAAAGATATCACTGCAGTGTATTTTCTGCAGAAACTAGTATGCAGAAGTCTTATAACAGAAAACATGGAATACAACTTTCCAATATAATTCTGCAGAATTTCTTAGAGAGATACATATGCAAAAATTTACATGATGAAAGGTGTCTGCTGCATTTTTCTTTCTTGCGGTTAGTTTTCAATATATGTGCATTGTACAAATACCATTATACTGTATAAGGTGCCATATAATGTATAACGCTTAAATTTAGCTATTTTAGTTTCTGCAGAAATGCAACGGTTGATTCTGCACAAATGCATCATAATCGATTTTTACAGAAAAAGCCACCATAATTCTGCAAACGATCAGCAGGATGAATCCGCAGGGTTGCCACTGACCTGCAAAGTCAGGAAAAGTCAGGCAAAGCAAGGTAAAAGATACCTTGCTTATTTAGACGAAGCAGCTATTGTTGAAAAAATTTAGAAATTACAGTGCAAAAAAATGTTATTGCTAAAGTGAAAATACCCTGTACCATTTTCAAGTTCAAATACTGAAATGCGATAAATGCTTGGTTTTATTTTGATCATTTGTATAAAATGTAGTATTTTTCAGATCACCTAATAATGTACAAGTTACAAAAGTTCCATTTTCAGGTCAGGATAAGTCAGGCAATTCTATTGTTTTAGTCAGACAAAGTCAGGCAAAATTTGTGATTATGGTGCTAAAACTCTGGGAAAGTCAGGCAAAACGGTTTTGAAATATCGGTGGTAACCCTGATCCTGCAGAATTCTGATAGATCTTTTTTGTTTGGGATGTAATGCAGTGTAGCTGTGCATTTTCGCAAAGCATTTAAATGAAGCGCCGTGATGATATGACCACTGATGTAATTGAAACTTATTATGGTAAATGTATTCAGCTTTAAATTTCAGCCACGTGCAACACATGCAATATACCTACTGTACTTTTGGAATGTTTTCAAAATTGCATGTGTATTGTGGGGTCTGTCCATGTTACCACTTGTGACCATTTGCAAGAATTTTTAAACTACATTACTCTCAACTTGTTAACTAATTGATATACAAACTTAATTTTTTTATAGGATAGAGATATTGGTCCTAAGTTAA